>JAPMOR010119448.1:141846-163582 GCA_026543865.1 Argiope aurantia
CTGCGCCAAAACAACAGCGGAATAATGATCGATAATGGTTCGAAATATTTCTTGAAATATGAGCTTGGTTTTCGTCATCAGAAGCTACTAAAGCACTTTATCGCGATTTTCTTTTTTTACTCACAACTGACAAATTATCAGGACACTGATACACAAATCAATAAGGTTCAAACCATCTCTGGTACTGAGCTCTCTGTCCTTATTGGATGACGGCGGTTAGACAAAAATGCAGAGCAGAAAGAAGCACTTTCCGCGCCAAAATCATTTTTCTTCTTTTACAAGCAACGCGTTTCCGTCAAGCTTCAGAATGGAGGGACGATCTCGGCTACTAAAGCGGACATAATTGCTGCGAATGATTCTGCAGCAACGAGGTGTCAAAATAATTCAAAAGTATGATGACATTTTCACACACACACACACAAAATGAAAATGAGGAATTTTGTTTTACAGATTGCTGCCGAAGAGCGAATAATAATAATAAATAAATAAATAAATACCCAATTACCGCTAAATCCTCCCTTAGGAAAAATTAATGTTTAATATTCTTTCGTATACATTGTGTTTTGAAATGATAGCAATCATTGCTTTAAATAAAAATGTATTTCCCTTATAGAAATTGCTGCGTTATTAATAAACACATTTATAAATTTTTAAAGTTATTTCAAGGATGGTTCCAATCTCAAAGCTTTGAAAAGAGTCCATTCAAGTAAATTGCGGTCTATTTTTTTTTCTAGATTAGAACAAGATCAGGGAATAAGAGCAGAAAAATTGTAATTTTCGGAAAATCACTTCACTCACCTTTAGTTTCCGTCGAGCATTGAATTTCTTCAAACAATCCACCGTCTCTTGACGATGCAGAGTAGATGCTACACGTTCTCGTTGCTGCACGAGTTAAAAAAAAAAATTAATTTCCAGAAAGCAGAAAAGCAGAAATGAGCAGGGAAATCATTCCAAAAGACAGCTGCTTACGCAAATCCATGGGTGTTTGAGAGCCTCCCCAGCAGTTATCCTTTTGCCTGGATTAACAGTCAACATGCTGTTAATTAAATTTTTTGCTTCTGCTGTAACTGTGTCCCATTCTGGAGACGGATACTGAAAGTCAAAAACACATACGATAAATCTGAATCACCATTTAACAATGACCAAATTCCAATATATATATATATATATTAATAGTAGTCGTGTGATAATTCTCTAGATATCTCACCAAAAGATCATTAAAAAGAATGCGTCTTAATAGAAAAGCTTATATTTATTGAATAAAGCAAATCATACAAAATTATACAAAAAATAGTAAATATATAAATATCTGTTCAACAGCTTACTATTGGCTGGCCACTGGCACTCGAATGCAGTGACATCTTTTAATTTTTACGTTCTCTAATGGCCCTTTTAAAAACGCCAGTGACCAGGGGTCGGATCGGCAAAGTGCCGGATTACAGGGATATCGCTGAATTGACTGCTTATAAACTTTGCCTTTAAAAAGTTTCAAGAGCCAGATACTATTATAGCAAAAAAGGGGAGGGGTGTTATAAAGCATTGGCGTTTCTCTTATTATTAGATTTACAGAGACCCGTCCGTCTTGTCCTGTTTTTACGCGCTATTGATCCGATACGGTTTGTTTATCGTCACACTGGGACAACATTCGCACGGCACTCCTTCCACAGATGTTATGCGCTGAGTCATTTGATGATGGTTCGACACAAAATCAGAGACTGTTTTTTTTGGGAAATAATAAGCCTCTTATTTTTGAAAACCATTTTTTAAAATACAAAAACAGAAACCACATGGTTTAAAATTCAATAAATAAACGAAAAGTCACAGGATAACAATTTGAGTATCGGTAGGTCATAAATAGCGTTTGAAGATTAGGAAGAATTTTGAAAGTTGAAAACTATTTCTATTCAAATAGAGGTCCCGCCCCCAAAACAGGTCAATTTTTGACGATAATAATATAACCTTCCTTTGAATATCAAGACATTTTAAAGGATTGACTTAAGTGACTTTTAAAAATTTTTCTCTCATTTCAGGCATTCATAGTGACATTCGCAAGGCGCCAGAAAGTTATTTTTTTAATTAGTAAGTTAATCAAATTCACAAAATAATAAGACATAGTACAGGGATATGTATGAGTATCTAAATGAAGTAATAAGATTGGATGCTGCAAAAGTAAACGCGTGAATTTGAAATTTCTGCATTGTCTTTCAGAATGGAGGAAATAATTCGAAGAAAGTTTTGGAAAAGAAGAGAAATTAGGCAAGAAATAACTGACGACGTGAGTATTCTAAACTCATCCATTTCCACGAATCATTGTTAATACCATGAAGAATTCGAATCTTTACCAACACTTAACTTAAGAAACACTTACATCGTAAGCACCGGCTTTGATTTGCGCATACAGTCTGTGCTGGTCTTCATCCCAAAAGGGAGGGTAGCCCACGAGTAAAATGTACAAGATGACACCTGCAAAACGAACGCGTATTCAAAAGTCGAACATAATAATAATTATTATTCAGCACACATATACAGAATTCCCGACAATCTCACTAAACTTAAATTTAAATACCGGAAGCTGAGTTGTTTTCAAGAGACTGAACTTAAGGATACAATCTAAAAATAGAGTTTTTCATATAGAGATGAATCATTCATTTTTTATTTATAAACAAGTCCGATCCTATGGTTTCGAAGTATATCGTTTTATAAGCAAAATAGATTGGAAAACAAATTCCTTTTGCATGAGGAAACTATTTCGCATTGCTACAATTTTCAAGAATTTTTTCGCAATTATTTTCGATTTTATCAAAAATAAATATGTTCTTTATACCATCTCTTTTTTTTTTAAGTAAGCAAATCAAAAGAATACTCTTTGTTATAAAATGATATTCAGTTGGGGATTCAAATATACTTTCTTTTCCAAATTCAGATGCCATTTTTATTTAATTTTTTATATTTAATGCCCGAGTTTTGAAAAAAAATTGAATATAATATTTATTTAGGATGTAAATCTACAAAACACTTAGAGGAAGATACAAAATTAAATTCAACGATCTATTGCGTCTCGTTATTAAATGTTGGATCCGACACCTAGTTACAGAAAGGAGTTGATTGTCTTTTGATGTACGGAGCGTATACTTTATTTGCTTCCCTCTTCGTTGGAACGTCCCCATTAACTAACCGGAAATTCATATTCCAGTGGAAGGTTATGCGAGAGACATAAGAAGATCGTCGCACTTGTGAATAAATTTGTTCAAGAAACGAGAGAAAAAAATAGGGTGAGCAAATTTGCGATTTTCAGTTAAGAAGCACTGTCGTTGCACATACACGCATTGTTAAAAGATGCATGTGGTTACTATTTAAGTAGAGTTCTTACTTATCGGACTTTGATTTTTTTCTTAAACAGGAGGAAAGTGGTACGCCGAAAAACTAAGTTTTCTCCAGGGAATATTATAATAAAACAATAAATAAAATCGTACTTCCTTGTCGCGATTTTCAATTTATAAAATGAATGATTCCAAGATTATATGAAGGTTAACAAACGTTGCAATTATTTTTATTAAAGAAGATAGTTACCACACGCCCATATATCAACCGGTTTTCCATAAGGATCCTTTTTGAGAACTTCCGGAGATAAATACCCTGGCGTTCCAGCAAAGCCTGGAATAAGAATGAAATCGTAAAATTTCATTTCGAAATAGACTGGAATAAAAACATTGTTATGACATAACACAAAATAAGTCTGATCTCATTTTATGAAGAGCTAAAAGCGATTATTATTTTAACAAATATGATTCAATTTTAGTTGAAAATAATTCAATAAAAAATGCAACTTTTGATAAGTTTGATTTGTTTCGACAGAATTGTGTAAGCAATAGCAATCGTTTTTAGATCGATGTTCGTATCGATATAATTAAAAAATCGATTTTTCTCTCACTTCCGGATGTTTAAAATTTTACATCATTTCAATATTTTCCGAACGTGATTATCCGTTAATCGATTAATTCAATCAAAATTCATTTTCATAAGTATGGCGTGCCTTTTGACAGAGCATTTGAGAAAAAAATTGTTTCACAATTCCGTAATATTTATTAAAGAGCAAATAAGTTTAAAAAACTAAATAGAAAATAATAAAAAAAGAACTGAACTTATTTACAAACTAAGAAGATTTTTTTTTTCCCCTTTTCCTACTACTTCGACAGCGAATAAAAGAATTTACAGCACTGAAAAAAATCACTTTAACTCTTATTAAGCTCATGCGCTGATATTAGTTTTTAATCGAAACGAAATGTAGGTATTTAATTCGTTGGCGTTAGTTGAATACATATGTTTTTTTAACGTATTATTGCATTTTACGTTCCCATTATTTCCTTTGTCCTCAATTGCCCAGTCACTCGGCTTAATTAGATTTGACAGGAAGCCATTGTTGGCTCTGCTGCACTGGCACGCGTCAAATAAACAATGGGTTGCAAATCAATTGTTCAAAATTGGCGAGCTACGCTGTCCCAAAATATTTTAGCTAAGATTTAAATTTGATCTCCACCTTTATTTTAACCCCAGGACAGGTTTCACTATTCAATAACATTTGATAATCGTCACAATAATTCTCATCAAATGAAATAATGTGTTCGATAGATTTTGTTCCTTATAATAAAAAATGGAATGCAATATGTATAGCTACAACGGTAACTATAATAGTAAATTTGTTAATAAGTTTTTAATGCATAAAATGCAAGTTAATGAATATGGCAGAAGAATTGCTTCCCGTTTTCTTAAAAACAAATATGTTTTAACAATATATCAAATATTGTTTTGCTGGGTCATAATGTGAATATGCAAGTTCGCATTGATATGAGATGCATCATTTTTTTTTCTCTCTCTCCTTTAGGAGCGCGAAAATTGTTTTCCGCCTTGGAGAGCAAAATGAACTTGCACTGGTACTACTTTCTATTTCATATTGATAAAGGGACATACTTCCTTCTGAAGGGGTTGTCCCGAGGCCGGTGATGGTTACTAGGAATCAATTGTAGCACCTGCTAGTGAACTATCGTGAGGATGGGAGTCATTTAGATGCGTTAACAGGGCGGAATCAGCTCTTTCGAGGTCCATTCTTTCTCACACGGTATCTGTTAAACTCACGCTCGAAATAAAGAACTTTTGATGTTTAAATTTATAACTAGTACATGATTCGAAAGACAGGCCCTTCCTAGCCGGAGTGGTCTTCCCAAACCTTTTTTGGATATCTCTGAAAGAAGTGAATTTGCTTCAGACGCATTTTTACTTAACCGAATGAAATCAAAATTTGACACACAGCCGTAGGCGCATCACATGACACACTTAAGACACGCATTGCTTTTTTGCATTTTGCACATGCTTCTGAAAATACAGACAGTGAACTCTTTGTTGGATTTGGTTCAAAATCTGAAACATGTCTACGCCGTAGATATTAAATCTGTATATCGAATTTTATCCATTCTAGCTCTATTCCTTATCTTGTTAACTTACGTTTGAACAGCTGGACTGACAGACTTCCTTTGAACGGATTTTACTCAAAATTTGATAGAAATCTAGAAATTTGTAGCAAAGTTGTAGTTTCCCCTGTCAAGCTCAAAAGCATTTTTGAGTTGTCACAAAATGTGTTTTTCGAAATCGGGAAGATTTGAAACGTGCGTTTGTGAACTGCCTGCTAAAGAACAATATAACGTGACCACCTCCTTTCTCTGTCTTTGCTCAGATCAAATTTACATCAGTTTGCACGTCAACATTTCGTCCCGTATTATTTAGCCTGCAATTTCTATTTGCTTACTAACATATAGTTTACACATATATTTTTTATGCTTTATATTTGTACTCCGAAAATCTTATTTTCCTCATGTTTCTGGAATTTCCCCGTTGTATAATTTTAATTACTGAATGTTTCCGTTGGGGTGCGAGCAATTTTTCTTCTTTTTTTTGTTTCTGTTTGCACTTGTGTTTATTCTTGTTTTTTCCTCCTTTTGATTTGCATTTATACCTGTATTTTTTCCACTTGAAACTTCAATCACTATTGATTGAATATTGACTTACGTTTTACAGCCTTGTGTTATACTTATTGGCACACAGAGTTTATACCTACAACTTTCTTTCTTTCTTTTTAAACCTATTTGTGTTTATGAGTTATTGTGTAAACACGAATAAAGTTGAACGATTTCATCCAATATTTTATAGATCTACAATTAAAATGTGAAAACTACACTCCAAGTTTTATTTGCCTAGCTTAGAGCAGTTTTGTGATATTGTGTTCATAAGCAGGCAAATAGATACACATAATACTAAAGATGTTTTTAGCTCGCAGGCAAGTCTAAAATTTAAAAAATCATCTAAATCTCGAGGTTAAATTTGTTTAACAATTCAAATAGTTTTTCTTTTCATGCAAAACTGAAAAAAAAAACCCCAGATATGCAGTCATTACTTTTTTCAAAAAAAAAAAAAAAAATCGCCATAATGCAAGATTAAAAATAAATAATAACACTGCTGATGTTCAATAAAGCTGTTGTTGCCTTTCCATATACTGTTTTCTCAAAAGCGTCGTTTCTCTCGGTAGTAGAACAAGCCACATACCATACCACGCTTGTTGCTCCCCTTGCACTTCTATTGCTAAACCGAAATCGGCAAGTTTGACTGCGGCGCCCTTAGCTTTACTTGCGAGCAAGAGATTTTCTGGCTAGAAATAAAGAATTGAGAAAATGAAAAAGGACAAAGGCAGAAACTAAAATTAAATTTTCGGTTAGATACTATTTCTTCTTACCTTTAAGTCTCGATGCACAACACTATTCTGATGGCAGTGGCTAACACTCTCTAAGATTTGTTGAATGCAATGGCTGCAAAAAACAATTGATTTCATTTATAAAACATGGAATAAGAACACAAATAAATACAAGGTGTTTCCTAAATTCGAAGAAATTTCAAAACCGGAACTTGTTCTGAAACCCTCCGCGCTCATTTCACAATGCTTGCTCATCTGGCAAATATAAATTTCTCATTGCACGTTGATATTTTGGTGAATATTCATTGCAACAGACATATTAATTGGCGCAATCGATCATAATGCATTTATTTCACCGAGGTCGTCGATGATGCCCATGGCGCTGAAATGCAATTGTTTGTACTTTTGAATGCTTAATATTGCATTCATTTTTTCATAGCATTTTAGTAACGATGATAATATTGAAAAAATTTAAAAACTTTGAAAATTTACTCGAATTATGCATTTTAAGTAATCTTGGCTTGGTTATCAGCGACCCCCGTGGCGCAGATACCAAACTCACCGCCACAGAATCCAGCGTGTTAAATACGTCAAAAATAAATATATAAATAAAATTAAAAAAATAGATAGATAGTATTTAGATTCTATTATTTTGAATGGCGTCGTAATATTTAATAATGATCCATAATACCTGGCATCGGCTTCACTGTAGTATTCTCTGGCTACGATGTCTTCGAAAAGTTCACCACCGGTGACTCTGAAAATTGCAAACAAAGCTTTCAGCGCAAGTTAGAGTGAAAAGGATATCACTGCAGAAAAAAGTTTAGATTAGTTCGGGAAAGAACTTGACCTTTTGAATAGCGTTCAGAATACGAGGAACATAACTCTACAAGGGGGGCACATTTGACTTAGACAGAATTAACAAGTATCAGGACACGGCATTTATCATCTGGCTGATGCATTGGAAGCATAAGAATGACAGCAAAAAATGGCAAAATTTTTCTCTGAATTTGTGTAAAAAAGCCGTCATTTTCGATCGAGAATAAATTTATGAGGTATACATAAAGTGACTAATATTGTCCTTATGTTGACAGATGCCCAAGCTCTTTCTGTGACATTTTTTATCTGCCTGTTTCAAGCAGCACTTTAGTGCTGCAGCCATCTATCGAAAAACGGCAGATAAAAAGTTGTATACCAAACACTTAAATCGCATTATAAAACACAATTGATTTGATTTGTAAATATGAAGAAAAAAAAAAGCTTTGAATTTTTTTGGTATTATTAATATTTTTTAAATTTCAATTAGACAATGAGAAAAAAGTAAACAAATATAAACAAAATATTTCTCCTTTAAAGAACAGATAGATTTTAATCTGTAAATAATAGATACTGAAAATGAATAGGGTAGAAATGGTGCATGAAAAAAGTCGTTAAATGTATTCTTTGAAGCAGAGAGTTTCTTACTACTGTTTGTATAAAATGATCTCAGTTAATTTTTTTAAAGGCGTAGTATATATATATATATATATATATATATATATAAACTAAAACAAGGAGGACTACAAGGTGGTTTAAAATCATTCTTGTGAGATATATTTTGAAAAGATATCCAATGAAAAGAAAGAGAAAGAAATTATTTATTTATTTGGTATCATTTAAATCCAAAGAAATGTCATGAGGCACGATGTGTGAATGTTGAATTCTTTTTCGAACATATTTATCTTCGAATTTAAATATACGGTATCAACAAAACATTAAATATTCACATATTTTGATTTTTTGTTATCAATGAATGTAATCAAATAATTCTTATGCCGATTTGAAGATATTAAAACAACGTGTTGCTTGTTAGAAAAATCATAGTTATATACAGTGCAGTTAACTAATTTCATGCATTAAAAGCGAATTATATACGTGGTAGTAATCCAGCACGAGGGGAAAAAAAATACTCACAAATCGAAAATTAAGTAGTGGTACCCTTCTTCTTGTATACTGTCATGTAGGCGAACTGTTGGAAGAAAAAAAATTGGTTAGATTACATTGAAACTCGATATAATACATAATGCTTAAATAAAGCCAAAAAAATATATATTGAAATTTTAAACTTCTAGAATCGCAATAATTTGAGGAATATTATTGATAAATTATTGCAGAAACTTATTTTGATCATGGTTCATGCTTCTTTTACGAATGGTTTCATACAGCTAATTCATATTAATGAAAGTCCCATTCATTTCTTACTGCAATGAAGCTCGATTTGTTCTTTCCCAAAATAAGGCATACAATAATAAAGGAGTGTGTGCGAGGGGGAAATGTGTATATTATTCAAATAAAGGTGAGCAGCTATATTCCGCAAACGCAAAAAATCATTTTTAAAAACAATTAAATTACATCATAAAATGAACAAAAATAATTTTTAAAAATAAAAGTTTGTTTGTGTATTAAAAAGCCTAATTTTTAAAATTATTATCATTACTTTTTAACATCTACTGATCATTATATTTTTACGGAATCAGTTTTTTAAAAAATGTACTACCAACTACAAAATATGTATTATATATTAAAAATACTCTCTATACATATACATTAAAAAAAAGTAGCGTGTCCAACAGGAGAACACTTTCCACCAAATGTCGATGTCGCTAAAGAAAAGGTCACTGTAGGAAGAGTTCATTTCATGCAGATAAAAGTTCATTCGAGTTTCTTACATTGACACGGTAAGTACCAAATTAGCGACGTTTCTCATCATTACATTTAATTTTTGAAAATAAATTCAAAAAATAACTCACCAAGTTAAGAATTATTTGAATACTCGGAATCTTGAAAATATCTGATGTTCGTGTCTGAGTATATAGTTGCTATAATTTGTAATCTTTTTCATATCATTATACTGTTGAATAATATTTGGTAGAAAATATTTAATAGAATTACTTCTAAACATTTGCATAAGCTCATCGAATTCCAGAAAATCGTATGAACCTCTAGGCATTTTCATATAGTGTAATAATAGAACTGTTATTTTTAATTTCAAATGAACTCCTTTTTTCTTTTAAATGGATAAGTTCAATTTCTTATAATTACTATTGAGCGCTCGGTGCTCAAGTCGGTGGGTCTTCTTTTATTCTGACAATGATGAATGATACCAGTAGATTTAATGAAATAATTCAATGAAAATAAAGTAGTGAATTTGTTAAATATATTTTCTTTAAAAACTATTCATTTCAAATTTTCCTGCAAGACCTTATTTTAACTTAAATCTTCAATACAGTTTCCAAAGAAAATCAATAATCAGTTTAAATTTTCCAATGCAAACAACAGAGCATAATTTGCTTAAAAAGTTTCAAATGTTTATTATTTGAAAAATATGATCTTGAAATGGATTTCTGTATTTACCATTTCTATATATCGATCCATTCAAAGGATGATTAGATTGAATCTGTTAAAAAGTTATCTAACTTTTGATTTACGACAAATATTTCATAAAATTTCAGTTGTGACATTAAATTAAAGTTTTTAATTCAGAAAAGACTGTAAAAGCATTGAGATATAAATTTCTTTAAAGAATGGGTCTTTAGTTTTAGTTGAATACTTATACTTTTATAGTTATATTTTGTGGCTTATACACTTTTATAATTAGTCTTGTGAATTTTCAATATAAATCGTTAAAAATCCACGGCAAAGTAGAAAAATAAGACGTCATTCCCTGAATGTAAATGAAGCAAACAGTTAATTTTCACTTTTATTTTAAAAAAGCAATAATGATACTTCAGAGACAGATTTATCTCAAAGACAAATGACAACAGCTTTTTTTTACCGCTTCAAACTCACGCCAAGACTTCCGTCCTATTCGAAACGGATCTTCCCTACTGAAACCTAATTTTTTGACGCCCGCCACATCCTAGTGACCTAGTAGATTATGGTAATAGTATTATTATATCGGTATAGTCATTGCCATCAAGAACACGTAAAACAGTACAAAAATTCTAACGTTTTACAAAATTCCAACAAGTCATTGCCGGTTGTTGTTCCATCGGTGGTGTAAACCAATATTTCGGAAGATTCTTTTTTCAATGACCCATTTGTCGATAAAGAGGATGATGAATCGTGGCTCAAGACGAATGCATCAACGCGCACGTTTTCGAAACTTAACAGACACTTATTTGGAACTTTAAATCATTATTGAATTTACGTTCATTCCAATTTCGAAAATGGTAGTATTTCTAATAATAAAATTTGAACATTTCTTTTTGCCGCTCGTTAGCGGGATTACAAAATGACTTATTCAAATTTTCACAGAACCATCGAGAACAGGCCATTGAAAGAGATAAAGCCCAGAAAACAGTTGATATTCACTTTAGGGAAATTCATTTAATACATCGAAATAAATCGAAATCCAAAATGTCAGAATAGAAATAAAGCAAACACAACCAGATCCCTCATCAATTCTTTCAGAAACTTCATTTTTCTCAACAAATTCGCTTAGGTTTTTGGAAGGAAAATAATTGCAACAAAAGTTTTAACTAGTGGTCTCAGAAGAGGGGGGATGGAGAGGGTTCCAGCTTAATTTATTTCAGGTTCTCTAAACAATAGTTCATCTATGAAATCCAAATTAGAAAAGATTTTCGAAAAATACAAAAGTAATTTTTAATCCAAAATAAATTGCCTCTGAAGGATTTGCAAGTTACAGTTCCCGTTTGAATAAAATTCGCCTTTTCCTCAAAAGATTTCCACTGCCTTTGAAGGCAACTTATCGATCTTGCGCACTGCATCGTTATCGTTCGATTAATCGTATTAAATGCCAGAGGGAAGGCACGATACAGATTATAATCAGGATGACAAATCTCCATGGTAACCATGTGTTAATGGCAAACCTAAGACCAGTTAACGAACAGAAATTCTCGATTTATCTTCATTTCGCTAATCAACGGAAGTTTGTATTTATTTTTAACAAAACAAATTGAATACAAAGGACAGAATTATATTTGCCTTTAACTTCGAATGACACTCAGAAAAACGAAAGAAAAAACAAACTAAATAACACTTTCGAAGAATTTCCATTCATTAATTTTTTAAGCGACATTTACAGTGAGAAAAATTGCAAATGGTTCAGTGCAAAACAAATTTTTAAGTTAAGTGATTCATTGGTCCTTCATCAGACTCGTTTTTTTCCCCCTTCTAACTTTTAAATCTCAAAAAAAAAAAAAAAAAAAAAATAACAAAAAAAAAATTGTACATAAAAAAAATAAATTATGATTATTTTTTTTTAGCAAATGTTGTTGCGATAGTTCAGAACACGTAGAAATGCCGCCAGCCTAATTGCCGATTTATTCAATTTACCAAACAACAAAGAAGAGAGACCGTCATTACAATTACAACCGTCATTGTTAAAAATACATAACAGAATATGAAACAGCATAGTGTAAGTCAAAGCATAGCTTGCCGGAACCTATAAAGGACAGGTGATCATTTTATCAAAAGAAAAACCACAAAAGTTTTTTGAAACTAGATTGTCTGAATCCTTAATATACACGACAGAAGAACTGGGAAGAATGGCAGAAGAATTTTCGCTGTTAGAGTCCAAACTAAAAACATTTTCAAAACTATTCGTATTTTTTGCTTTCCCGCAAAAAAAGTTCACACACACAAAAAAAGTTGTATGCAAAAAAAAAAAAAAAAAAAAAAAAAAAGACCAAACATTTTGGATCGACGCTTGTCTCTCTATCAGTCAGTCAAAATAGTTCAACCATTTGTTTCCAGATTCACGACTGTCCGAAACTTGAAATTCATCAAAACCCCGAGAGCGGATATTCATTTTCTTATATACGAAGCGGAAGTATTACAGTCGTCAAAAAAATTCGAATTGGTTATTTTGACGAACTGTTTCGTTTCAAATCCCCTGAGTCAGAAAAACACATTTTTGGAATGATGTCTGTTTGTCTGTGAGCAATAAAATTCGGTACGTGGACTTAACATCAAATTTGTAAATTTCAAACAAAGTTTGAATTAAATCCATTCAAATTTTTACATCAAACTGGTGCATTTGAACCAAATTTTTTATCCCCACGAACTGTCTGCCCAGTTGTCCACAGTAGTACAACAGAACCCGCCAACTTCAAAATGTAAAGAACTAGATAGATGACATTTGGTACACAGCTTTATCCTCTAACATGTAGATCCGTATGAAGTCTGTACCAAATCCACTACGGATTTGATCATCTGTACTTGCGCATGCATGCAAATGAATTAATTCTGAGAACTCGTGACCTTGTCCAGTCTAAAATTTTATGCGGGGAATGGTAAAATCCCTACGTGTATGCAGGAGAGTTTAGGAAGGACCGCGCCAGTTGCATCAGCAAGTACATGAATTTAATCCTGCGATCTGTGATCTTTAATCTAAGGGTCCGAAGAAACAAAAAGTTTTGTTGTAGGCACACACACACACGCATGCATATAAATGTTAACGTACGTAGTACAGAAATAGTTCTTATATATTATCGAGCGGCAAATCAAGTGCATACAAATTCCTATATGAATGTTTCATATTGCTTCACCGAAGTGACCGGTCAATTCGGCGGCCCAAACGCCATCCCGCTGGTGTGGTGTGGAAGTTTGGAGAGTGAATGATAGCTCAGGTGTCGTCCTCGTCATCTGACCGCGGTTCAACATGACGAGGTCCGTCCCAAAATAACCCTCGTGTTGCTTTAAAACGAGGCGTTCATATAACTAAACTAAACATACTGTTTCACTGAAGACATATAGAGTTGCCCTTTATAAAATACTTCACTCATGAATGAAGCTGCAGAGTATTACTAGAAATCCTCGGGACCCAAAACGAATCACAGAGAGGAAAAAAAGACGTGAAAAAAAATCTAGAAATCGGTTTCAAATAAATGTTAATGTAGCGCGAAAATGGACTTAACACTTGGCAATCGCGATTATTTACCTATGAAAACTGATCATCATATCTTCCAAAATTGGTTTTTGCATTGTCTTAAAATTTTAAAAAATGACTTTTCAATGATATCCATTTCATTTCGGCACATGGCGCAGCTTGGCTAAAATGTGGCTTTTTCGGAAAAAAAAAATTATTTCGTTACAATGTTTCCGTTATTTTTAATAAATTGCTAAATATAATACACAATCTGCAACAGCTCATTTTTAATATTATGAGATTCAAACTCAATCATCAAAACATTTCATCGTGTGCTTTCTCTAATGATAAGATTAAGAGTTTTAAAGTGCTCCCATTGGGCATTCATTCTGAAGTGGGATTTTCACTTCCGCTCTTACTTCGTATACATTTTTTTTAAAACGTGAGTGTATTGTAATTTGCTTCGCCTTCCTCCATTCCATTCGGTCTTATCAAATAAGAAGGTGGATTTCTTTTGAGGCACGCATCCCACCATAATACCTGACAGACTAAAAAGTCAACAATGTGGGCGAACAATCTGTTCGACAAAGGCGGCTATTTAATAAAACAATTCCTTTACCGCGTCACTTGTTCTCTTTCTCTAAAACACTGTAAATAATCCAATGTGTTCATCACATTTGCACGCATTCATGAAGGCCAGTGAAAGCCGCTCATCCATGGATTCCGATCCGGCGACGAAAATGCACGATTTCGCTGGGAGGATGACGCGTGTTGAAAGAGCGCGATGATTCAGATTTTACGTTCAACAGAGTCGATGATCTCGGTGCTTTAGGGATGCTGAAGAAAAGAACCATCGTTTGACAGACGGAAAATAATTCACTGTGAATGGGAGATGGATTAAAAAAACAAGTCACAATGTTTTACTTCCTATGAGTCCCTGAAAGCAGCGGGACGGGTTTCCCAAAAAATGTCTCGCATTCTCTCAAATAAAGGTGTTTCAGGCGCCTTTTTCCCGATCGATTCAAACCAAAATGGATATCTTTTCATTTTTCAGCAGTGGTGCTTCTATGCATCTGAAAGTACAGACCGACGGGCGGACTCATCCGCGGTTGGATTTAGCTCAAAGGCGTCTGCAATAGAGATGCGAGTCGAATTCTATCCACCCAACTCTCTTCTCCTTGTAGTTATTGTGCTGACTTATCTTCGAAGAGCCGGACAGACAGCTATCCTCTAAATGGATTTTGCTCAACATTTGATAAAAATCTAAACATTGGGTGTACACCGAAAGTCATCCGTCTTGTTCAAAGCATTTTTCAGTGTCACAGGCATTTTTTGACGATGATTATATTTTCTCTTTGAAATCTTTTGAATCTTTTATGCATCGCGTAGCCATTTGGCAACGTGTTTTTATTTCTTCTGATACATTTCACACGACTGTTCTGAAGAGTGACGCATTTTTGGAAGACTTTTTTCTTTAAAAAATGCTTTTGGATAAAAATGTGTAGGAAAGATCGATCCTTTATAATAGCGGTACTAGAATGAGATATTAACTGCAAACATACTAAGACGGAATAGTTTTACTATTAAAAATACAATCAAAATACTTATTTTTTTGCTTCGTAAAAAATAGATTGATTAAAAAGGATTTTTATTTTTATTGCAGATATGTTATAATGTGAATGGTGTCGCTGGGATTTTCTTTCATTTATAATGTAACTATAGGGTACATTTTATTTTTAAAAAAAATTATGAAAAAAATATTTTAAAATGGAAAGTTTTATTTCAAAATGTTGAGACGATACTGCATAGATGAATATATAGTAAGTGGACAATATAAATAGATATTTAGCAAATGCGCAGACTGAAATAGGACTGCCATTTTTGTCGATAGCAAAATGTTGTCATTTTTTTTATCTCTTAGCAAATTACTCATGAATGATAAATTCATATGATGCGCTCTCAGTTAAAAGTGAGACTTCTGATATCATCGTCATGTTTCTCAGGGATGGCATCCCTCCCACCATCCATCAAAAAACACGCCAGCAGCTTTTTTCCCCCCTGGTCATTCAGTTTTGCTTTGAATTTCTCGTCGGAAGATATGATATGTTGATTTTGCAGTTAAGCGTGTTTTTTAATTGCCACACGCCTGCTTGTAGTGTACCTTAATCAAGTCTGTAAAGATAAAACTTCGGGCGGAAGAAATAATATTCCAGCTAATCTGTCTTAAAAGCGACGGTTCAGCCTTCTCGTCCATGTTAACAAACACAAGAAGTAGAATTCTTCTCTCCAATATTTTCTGGGCCACATTAGAACAACTTACAAGGGGAGTTCGGGATAATGGTAATAAGCATTTAGAATGTTCATTCATGAAAATATTAAAGCGCAATACCCAGCCAATTTCGAGAAAGGGGTCCTCGAACTTTCGGCATAGCTGATAAACCGCTGTCGCCAAGATCAAAATCGTATAGTGGATAAAACGCCGGCTTAGCATTCACGGGACCAGAGTTCGGTCCTGAGCTAATGCATTTTGCTTTCTTTTATTTCTTGGATTATAATTTTATTTTTAGAAGAAAAATAATTATGATCATGAATACGTTTTTTTTTAAATATTCAGAATTACTTAAATTAAGTTAACAATTTAAAGATGGTTCTAATGAATGCGATGCTCATTTTTTTATGGAAAAATAAAGGTATTCTCTCTTAATAGCTGAATTACAATTTATAAAAAAATAAAGTTACGAACGCGTTTTCATTAAAAAAAATTATTTGAATAAAATTAAGAGACAATTTTAATTAATATGTAACTCTTTTATCAAGCAAAAAGGAATGTTCTCAAAATAAATATCTCTCAAAAATAAATTTT
Source organism: Argiope aurantia (assembly GCA_026543865.1). Lineage (NCBI taxonomy): Eukaryota > Metazoa > Arthropoda > Arachnida > Araneae > Araneidae > Argiope > Argiope aurantia. The sequence continues at coordinate 158,320 of JAPMOR010119448.1, forward strand.
AATTCACCTAATACTTGAAAGATAATTTTATTTTTAAGCAGGAAAAATATTTACAAATATAACTTAAATGATCATAAATGCTAATTAAATTACTGAAAAGATACAGAATATTAATTATAGTAAAAACATTCCAAACAAGAAACATTTTGACCCGTGAATGCTCTGCCGGCACTTTATCCACTATACGATTCGGATCCCGGCAATGGCGGCGCTATATTAGTGTATAAGCTATGCCGAAAGTGTGTGGGCCCCTTTCTCGAAATTGGCCCGCTATTGCGCTTTAATATTTTCATGAATGAACATTCGAAATGCTTATTACCATTATCCCGAACTCCATTTTCAACCACGTGCACTGCCCTTGTTAGACACAATTCTTTTGAAAATGCACCAATGAAGATTTTAATCAAAATTTTTCCTTTATTTGTATAATAAAGTTCATTTTAACATTTCATTTCAACACAACGCGAAGGGCTATTTTGGGACGAACTGCATCGTTTTGCACGCTACAGCAGTAAGAGAACACAGAGATCCGACACGAGAACTACATCTATGGGATGATGTCCAGAATCCTCCGGTTTGAAAGTTCAGGTCTTACCACCGGACCACCGTTGCGCCTTTTAAGTAATAAAGTTTCGACACATTGATTATATCCACTATGAAAGATAATTAACCTCGCGCTGCCATGTGATTTCCTTGATGATTTCAATTATAGGTAAAGTGATTGACAATATGATTTTGTAGAATTATATAGACTCTGACATGCATCATGCATTTATAAGCCTAAGTTCAGCAGTATTGTTTGTCTCTGAGTTTTGAGATGAGCACTTTTCGACACTTGTACTTCGGTCAGAAGTGGCACACAGAAAGAGGGGTGGCTGTGACGCTTCCTCATGCTGCGAATCGTTTCAGTCACTCCATTTAAATCTCCTCTCCCTTTTTTCTTTTCTTTTTCACTCAACATTTCATTGTACATGCGCAAAAGTGCGGAGGGTTTTGGAATTCGAGATGGAACAGCACTCCTATTTTTTTATTGAATGCAAACATTTAAATCTCTTTAAGTAAGGATTTTAAAGCACCATTTATAGAGTTATTTGACTCAAGGCAGGGAAACGAAAGTTGTTTCATATCTACTGATTGCGATTCTATTTGAAAATGGAAAATAATAGCCTTTATGGCTATCACTTTCTAAACTCGGCGTTCCAAGTAAGCCAAGGAACATTTCAAATTTTCAACCCTTAAACATAAATAGGAATGTTCGAGAAATAAAAAAAAATCTTCCTCATAAATACTTTTATAGATATTCTTCCGGCTGTCTCTCTCTCTCTCTCTATTCTATATATATATATATATAGAGAGAGAGAGAGATTGTAGTTAAAATGTATGTTGTTACGGTGAGCGTTGAATTGTGACATCAAACTTTAAACGAGCAGAGTGTTCACTGAATGTTACGGATAACCCAGAGAGAAAATGAAATGATATAATTTGGAATGGATATTTCCATTAAACTGGATGAGATAAACTAAAGCCTCACAGAGAATTTTGCATTCCACATAAAATATCTGCAATCAAACAACGGGCACGCAACACATTTCACGAGGGAGAGAAAGCGACCGGAGGGAGAGGCCTCCCCAAAACCTTCTCTATAACACGGAATCCCCGAGAACGCCTTGCGTGGCACTGGTGCACAATAGTTTCAAAATAGGAATCTTTGATGTGAATTGAGCATTTATACGGAATCGAATGGGTGTTCTTCTTCTTTATTTTGCGAATAAACCCTGGCATTCAATGAATGATATCTGATGTGTTTTAGACGCGTTTTCCCCCAACCTATTGAAACAAAAATGTGACACCGAATGACATTCACAGTCTCAAAATCATACCCAATTGGATCGATTTCATTCATTGCATTTTTGAATGATCGCGTTTCGATGTTTCTGGAAGTACACTTCGAAAAACGGTCCACTTCTTGCTGAATTTGGCTCAACATTTATTAGATATTTACAATGTAGACATTTCAGATTTATGCCGAATTTCGTTCCTCTAGCTCTCTGCGTTTTGTTCCTTAGATCAGAACAACCGACGGAAGGACACACTTCCCCGGAATGGAGTTTGCTCAAAAATGGATAGAAATCTACACATTGGGACCGAATACCAAATTTCATCCATCTAATTTAAATTGTTCTTGAGTTATCATTGTCACAAATAGACAGACAGAAATACTGTCGAAAATGCGTTTTCCGAACTCAGGGAGGTCTAAAACGTGCAGATTCGTCCAAATCGCGAATTCGAATTTATCTATATTTCATACGCGAGAAAGTAATAAAAAGGCACATTTCCAATCAGATTCAGTACAGAAGAATGGGCAGATAAGAAAGGAATGATCCTGTTCGTGGAATGAATATTCAGAAACTTTCTCTTTTCAACAGCAGCAACACCCCCCCCCCCCCACACACACACATACATACATACACACAAGACATTTTGCTTAGAATATACGGAAATAATATATATTTCCTCGAGATCAGTCAAAGAAATTCAGATTAAGTAAAGGGATATAAAGTTTTCAAAATACCTTTTTACTTGTGTTACAAAAAAGTAGAATTTAATTTTTAAAAGTCAAAAATACGGAAATCAATGTATCATATAAACGAAAACGTAAGGAACTGAAAATAATACTCCAAGAAAATGAAGCAATAAATGAAATCAATCAAGCATAAATAACGTAATGATTATCATAAAAAAAGAAAAATATCAGTTAATTTAAAATGTTTAAAAATATTTTTAATGTGATTAAAATTCCAATTATTAAAGTATATATTTTGAATTTGACTCTTTTATATTTGATAACAAATACATTCTTATGTTATTACCAAGACAAAAGAATGGTTTTAAAAAAACTACTTTATTTTTCTTATTTTAAAAAATAAGTCTTCATTTAATAATTCCTTGTAATAAAATGACTGAATTTTGAAATCAGTTTATCTTCAAATTTATTACTAGCTGGCGCCAATTGTATAGAATAAAAATTTAATTAAAATTTACTGAGTAGTTAATAATTAAACTTTGAAACATTATATCAAGAGCACAATACTAGAGAAAATTTAAAATTCTAGCATATCAAGAAGTAAAAATAAATAAATGTTGATCATAAAATTCCCTTTTTAAACACCTGGATTAAAAAAAAAACACTCGCAAGAATAGCTAGCAAAAGCAAGAAGAGCAAATGCATAAAATTTTACTTTTATTTGATGCACGGTTAACTCAACTTGTGCATAAAAACTCAAAGCTGTTGTGCATAAAAACAATATAATATTATACAATAAAATGATATAATATTTTGTTTGGGACAAAAAAGATAGCGAGAAATAGCAGTTTAGACAATACCGAAGTATAAAAGAAAGAAAGGAATAATATAAAAATGTTAAGTCGATATTTTCAATATAAATGAATAAATAAAATTGCGATTCATTCATTTACTATTAAATTTCTATTTAAGAAGTTTAATTTTAAACAGGTCCTATAATATTTTTAAAAAAAATCTGTAGATTAAAAAAACAGAATTTTGTTTATCAGAATTCCATCACTTTATACCATTTCTATCTTCTCGCCAAAAGACAGTTTTCTTGGTTTCGGATTCAGGAGAGCCTACAGTGTCTCATTTCGGTGACAACGCTGAAATGACGGACATCCCATCCATGCGGATTTTCATACTGAGAACGGCACGGATGGCAACTGAACGACCGGCCGAAAGATTCATAACCCAACCTTCGGCTGCAAGTTCTGTTCGCGTTTCTGCACTCACATTTTGTCTGGGTGTGAAAGGTTCGATTCAGCTTAGTTACATTAACGTCTCGTTTTTAGAAGCAACACCATGGTTATTTTGAATCACGGTCTCATGATGAAAACGTTACCTGAGGTTGGCAACCACCTCTTCAAACTTTCGCGCCACATCAGGAAGGAAGGCCCCGAAGGATTTAACGTGCACCAAACCAGTTTACACGGCAGTTCTTCGATAAAATCGGCTCTCGAACTTGGAACCTTCCGATCCTGAAGTAGAAACTATGCCACCCCGGCTCTGGCAATAAATACTTAAGAATAACTCTCACCCTATTCACTCACAATTCATTTTCAATATAATTTGAAAACTAATAATAAAATATTTTTTAAAAACATTCCATTTATATGGTTATAAGAAAATTTCATTAAAATGTAAGAAGTTAGAATGAACACATTTTGTTTATAAATACTAAGGCATTTTAACCGAAGAAGAAAGAAGACCTGCAGCCATTTTTCGTCAATTGTTGTATGCGATCTCACTGAGGGGTCGAGAACATACATAAAGTTCCTGTCATCGAAACTGATAATAAAAAGTAGAGTTTATCTGAGTGTTCAATTGATTCTAATACAGATCTCTGATCGTTACCACGTCGGCGTATCTTCTTTTAATGAAACTGAGAATCCGGACACATAAGGCGGAGCTCACACGAGAGTATTACTGGAAATGATGGAGGTGGAACACGGAATAGTGCTGTCACAGATACGGGCCCTCAACAACTGGGCCACACGCACGCGATTCAGCCATTTGCGAAATGGCGAGGGAGGGAACTTTCCATTGGAAAACGGTTCTTTTTGCTGGCGGCACAAAACAACCATCATTGGCGCAGTGCTGAAACAGTCCAAAACTATAAAATGACGGAATCATCTGAAAGGGTTCTCCCCCCCCCTCTCAAATGATTCGTGAAATAAATAATGCTCAGCTGCTTTAAAAGTTTTATTAAAAAAATGTCACTGGAATTTGAAAAAATATTTTTTATTTTATAACTTGATAAAATGCTCGGATCAGTTCTAAGGAAATAGTTTCAATGACTTCCCCTTTTTGCTTGATGTAGTATCAAGAATAAAGAGGAATCTACAACAGAATCAACTATTGAGTAAAATTAAAAACAATTATATATAAGAAACGAGTCTCGTAAGAATGAAACTTACATTTTAGCGTTTAGCTCCAACTTACATTTTAGCGTTTAGCTCCGTTTAAAACTGTATGCATTCATACTATACAGTGAATATAATATAAATATATCTTGAATATCAGTAAATATAAAACTTATCTTGAAATGTGCGCAATATTCTTATTTTTTGGTTTACTTTTTCTGCAATACATTTTTAAACGTACAGCATGACGAAAATGAACAAAAATATCTGTACTAATAGATCGTGAACTATGAAGTTCATTTTGACAACAACAAAAAGGTCTTTTCATGGT
>JAPMOR010119448.1:163592-179289 GCA_026543865.1 Argiope aurantia
AAGAAACAAAATCCCAAATCATTCCGAACTGATGAGAGCAGGAGTTGTGAAATCCAAAGGGTATGGTCACCCGAAACTTCCTCAAATACTCTAGATGTTATCCTTCCGCATAAAATTGCAGACCTTAAACAAAGGCGCAAATGCAAAAAATTCAAATTTTTATTTTTAGTGTCCCACACCTGGTCGTTGTATGTTTTGCAATTTAGTCAAGAAAACTGGCATTTGTGTATTAATCACACAGCAATGGCGAACAAGGTCATGAAATAACGATCTTTGTCGTTCATTTTGCTTTTTTACTAAATCTAGCAAGGGAGCTATAGGAATGAATCGCTGGCATGCGGTTACTAAACAAGTATCAGAAATTCGAATATGTATTTTTAGTGCCTATTTTACAACCAATTGAAACGGAACTAGAACTACAATGGAGGTCAGAAGATCACATACCAAATTTCATTTCATTTATTGAAATCATAGCGGGTTTGAGCAACTACGTTTACATAGAGACCGAAAATGGTCCACTCTTTGGTAAATTTGGTTCAAACTCTGATACGAATCTCACTTTGAATGTTGAATTTGTGTACCAATTTGTATACATATAATTCTCTTCAGTTTGTAGTAATTGTGTTCAATTACGATCGGACAGATAATTCCACAGAATGGACTTCGTTCGAAATTTGACAGAAATCTCAAATTTGGTGTAGAAGTTCTATACCAAATTTCATCCGTCCAGCTGGAAACGTCTTTGAGTTATCGAGCTCACGAACAGATGGACATAATTCCAAAAATTTTGTTTTCGGATCCAGGGAAGTCTTCAGAACTCGCGGATATTCGTCAAGACCTCGGGTTGACGTTTCTGATGAGTTCGAATTTGTAGCAGATTCAAATAGGATGGCGAAAAAATATTACTTTGTTAAAGGAATTCTGAAAGAACCAAAAGAGATATATATTTTTTCACGGATAATTCAAAGTTATATTTATTTTACAGTAAGATATTTAAAATATCACGACGTCAAAAAATAAAATCTATCTTAAAAATTTAATAGAATTAAAAGGAGTCGTTATGCATATGGAAATTAAAAAGCGAGGGGAAAAGGGGGGAAAAAGACGATTTCCAGAGTTCTTGATACAGCCGTGTGAAAAGGCAGAAAGAATAAAAAATGCATCTTTTAAAGCCGCTTAGAGGAAACGTTATCCATTCAATCAAATAATTTTATGCACTGAATGAACAAAATATACCATTAAAAATATGACAATCTAGTAGAAATTATTTTGATAATAAATAATAAACAAAGCAACAACGGCTAGCTTTTAGCAAACATTACTCTTAAACGTTACACGCTCATTAGAAGGTATGATATTTAAAATTTTGAAGATACTGAAAAAAAATGAGTTATTCAAACATATTTCAATAAATTTGCGAAAAATTAAAAATAAAATATGTATGAATAAAAACAAAAAGGAAAAAGCATATTTTTAAAAGTATACTTCTACATGTGCTGTCATTCAAGAAGGCATAGAGGATTAAGAGAAAAAACACGAGCATTATTAAAAAAAATAATAACATTATTATTATTTTTTTAATATTAAGGGAAAAAAAAAACATTTTTTAAAATATTTTTTTTATCTTTATGAACAATGATCTTCCGAAATTTGAATTTGAAAGACGTGAGCTCGAAATCAATCGCGATTGACAAGAATTTGAAACAGCATGCTTTGTTAGCAAACAATTCATGAATATATCATTCCACAAGCTCTTTAATCAATAAAACTTCTTATCAAGAACAATTCTTTCAGTAGAGAGTCATTTTTATTTCCGTAAAAATGGGTTCATGCAAGCGTGCCCCCAAGTCGAGACAGAGATGTTACAGCTCAAATTTTTGTTTCCTCTCTTGTGGTGAGCACCTCCTGGAGGGATCGATAACCTGAGAGCGGAGGGAGAAGACGCTTCGACAAGCACAGTAACCGAGGCTGGAGACGGATTCACTCGAAAAGAAAAGGAAGATTATTTCGGGAGAATTGCTGCCACATCAACACTTTAAAAAGCCAGAAACTGTTGGATATCCATCGAATAGTTTTATTAAAAGTTCGTCCAGGGAAAACATATTCATAGAATAGACTAAGAAATAAAGTGAAAGGTCCATCCAAAAATTATGCAGCTGTGCACGAAGTAGGGCGTTTCAATGGTCTCTCTTTAAAAAATGACATACAGTGCAAAACTTTATAAACAGCATAATGAATAAACCCTGGAAAGATAAGGAATAAAAGATCTCGTTCTGCAATTATTTAAATTAATTTGTATATAAATAATTAAAATAATTTCAGAAATGAAATAGTTTATGTTTTAAAATCACTAATATTTCCAACAATTACTTTTAAATTTATCCGATTTTTTTAAAAACTTTTCGCAGACTTAACATGAATGAGGACAACGGGGAAAAACACTTTTTTTCAGAGCATTTATCTAGCCGATGTTCAGTCGAATAATTATCTCTTATATTAAAACCTACTTAAGAAAATAACCAAGCTTTCAAACAATAAAGGAAGTCCGCACTTCTTTTAATGAAAGTAACTCATTACGCAATTGTATCCCAGCAGAGATCTAAAATCAACACCGCAATTAATTCGTGGCTAATTTTTGCAACAACAGAAATCAGCAAGGTAAAAATAACAAGTAGTCTTAAATTGCTGTTTTATTTACTCTTGCCAACCAGTTTCCTTTTTCTCTAATAAACCAGATCGATAACAGTGCAGAAAATCAATAAAAATACGGAAATTAAGCTAATATCTACAACATAAATGTAGCGGTCCCCAAACAGAAACTCGAACTGAGTGCGGCATTAATAGCCAATATTTCAGTGACTGTCTTATTCTATACAAAACATCGCATCAAAGACAACAGAACACTTGGATGGCTTAAGGTAGAAACCAATTTTGCTAGGTGATACAAAAAATGGAGTGTCAGTTCTATCCTTTCTATACGATTGCCATCTTCCTATCTTCATTCGTTTTTTATATCGCACCGAAGTATTTAAAACACACAATATGTTTATTAATCAGTTTCTCGCTTTATATATATATATATATATATATATATATATATATATATATATATGTATAAATATACACCTTAAAGATGCTTACAGCTTCTGAATCACTATAATTTTTTTTCATTCTCTTTTGATAAATTTCAGTGAAAAATTTTACAAAACGATCATTTGAAAGATATTATGAAGCTGAAACAAACTCGTGTTTAGACTATCACACCAAATAAAACTCATTATTGCATTGATTAAAATTTAAACTGAAGTTTAAATTAATTTTAATTATTAACTTAGTAAAAGCACTTTATGTAGCAGCAATTGGAAAGTTATTCAAAGAATGATTTTTTTTTTTTGAAAGACAATATTCGCAGCGTAAAAAAGAAATTATGCACCTCAAAGTTGACTGCCTTCTCAAAAGAACTCGATTAAAGAAGGATTAAAAAGATAGGAACTCCAGACTAGTTCATTTCAACAGAAAAGTCAATTTTCAACAAAAATATCGAATACATATGTTTTTATTTGACACTCTTTAACTTCTGAACATTTTTTTTTTTCATAAAACCGGTTGAATTTTGTATCTACGTACATTCTTTGGAATTTATATATAATTTACGTTTTAATATTATTTTACATCTTCAATGGCTTTTTTCTTATGTAATATATTTCGATAAATATTCTGACCAAAAACGTCATAATTTAAAATTTAATGCATATTTTAAGTTCGAATTTTATACAATATCTTCTCGATAAGTTGTGCAATTTCTGAATTACTTACTAAGCAATCTGTTTATTTGAGACTTTGCAGCTGTTTCAATACTTGATAATGCGAAAAAAAATGAAATTTGTATGCTATTTATAAATTAAAATTTAGTGTTTAAAGAATAGACAGGAATATAGTTTATTTCCAATTTTAAGAATCAGCAGGTAATTGTTCTGTTAGAATATGGACTACTCACTTGATAAACTTCTAAACTGGCAAAATTTTGGTTTTTACTTCTTTTCAGAAAGAAATATTATGTAAACTTCTTCAAATTTTCATATATATATATATTCCAATTTTTGGCTTTTGACTGATATATTTTTGTTTCACAAGTATCTTTTAATCTATTTTTTGCAAAATTTAAAAAATATACGTAATTTTTTTAAAAACTATATTCCGAATGTATCTCGTATACTTTAAAGGAGCATCATTTCATACACAACTCTATTGCACAGGAATAGGTTCATGAAAACATCCCAGGCAAAGCAGGAATGACTCGTTATTAAAACATTTAATAACAACTGAGAGCTGGAGGGTTCATTCATTTTTAATGTGTAAAACATTTCGGGGTGGAAAAATGGAAAAAAAGGGGGGGGGGATAACGTTTGGTAATTCACTGTCTCCTGAAACTAAGGGGTGCCTTTCACTTTCTTTTACACTAAGACAATATGGCGCGTTTCCTAATATAAAGAGAGAGGAAAAGAAATGTTTATTCGAGATGCTTTTCTTTTGTTCCACTAAAAGTACAATTGGATGGTCTTCGATTTTAGTGAGAAGACCATACAGCAAATTTGCTTATCTGCTTGCAGCTACCGCATTCACTTGCTGCAAATATATCGCGTGCCCCCTAAAATGACTGATGAATTAAAAAAAAAAGATTGAATGCATTAGAAATGTCCACTAGAGAAATCAGGTAGTCTTATCCCACATAATTGCCAATTTAGTTAATAATGGCCACGATAGGTGGAGCTGCAGGCAATCTGTAGTTAAAACGAAGCACTTGAGATCTGTGTATCGTCGTCAAGCTGATAGTGTAAGCTGTTCAGAATGCAAGTTCACTGTGACAAAATGGTGTTTTCCTTGGAACAGCGAATATTTCTTTTTTTAGAGTTCCGCGGCCCGGAACACAGTTTTGTTCAAACGAGGCACAGTTTTCAAAGGATATGTGAAAAGGACCGTCAGATCATGTGCTAAAGGCTTTATTCCAATAATTCGAACAAACGGGCAAAGGGAAGGATGAATGAACGGATCTCGGAATGCAGCGCGTTATTGTTGCAAATGAAGGTGACGTTGGGAACATCGCTGCCTAATTTTTTGCACCAATGCATGCAACACTTTTCTGTCCGATTTTTATTTTTCCTGTTTTGCACTGACAATGTTCACTAAATTTTCAATTGGAGGGGGGATAAAATTCCTAAGCGGAGGCCGCAAGCGATACATTTCTATTGCGTTCTGTTTCTTCTTCTTCTTCTTTCCCCCCCTTTTTTTTTAAAGAATTGCTTTTCAAAATAAAATAAATACATATTTTGAAATAATGTATAAATTATTTTTAATATATGTTTTGATGACACAGCCCTAAATCATAGAATGCTCTTCTTCGAAATTCACACAATAGAACAATATCAATATAAAAATGACAGACATTTTAAACCAAAGGTATTATTAAAACTAAAATCTAAATTATGAGACAACGGGAAGGAGAAATTTCACTCCTGAAAACACGAAATTTTCAAATAATTCTTTCTTTAAAAAGAAGGAACTTTCAAAAGACACATTCTCTCTTGACAGTACTTCAGGTGGCAAGAATACCTTAGCTTTAATATATAGGCTCGGAGTACATAAACTAGATGACTAGTACAAGAAAAGAAAGGATGTTCTGAATTTCAAGTTGCCCGGGCAGATCTTTCTTAGAATCCAATTTGTGTGGGAGATTTCCGTGAAATTGCACCCTTTTCCCCATGATCCTTTCTTCGCGAGGCACCATTTCCGGATGGATGGAACCGAAGCTCAGATAAAAGAGTAAGACCTGACCATCACGCAAGCTTTTCTCGAAATTTCAGATCAGATGCCTAAGCTCAGGGTCAAACAAAGATGGATGAGCCAATCTGTAAACACCCGAAGGTTGACTCTCGGCAAGCTGGAAGGCACAGGTAGATTCCTTATCAACTGTTCAAATTCCTTTCATTTCCTTAGACAAAAAACAAAGGGAATGATCTTTACGAAACATTTTGATATATCCTCCAATCAATTCTTCCCCCGCGTAAAATCGTGTATCATGGATAAAGCCACGTAAAATCGTGTATCATAATGGCGTTCACTAATGACATGCAAATTAATTAGAAATGACAGATCTTGTGGAAATTGCAAAATACAGATCTTTGGCGTGAATCTACAATTATTACTGAATCTATTTTAAGAATACGTGTTTTAGACGTCTTTTTGCAGACCAAAACTCTCACCAAAACTTAACTACAATTGTAGTCACAAGATAATATAAAGAACTTAATTGTTTTATGTCAATTTATGTAATTGAGTTTATGAATTCTTGCATTGACATGCATGAGAAAGTACGGACCGACAGATGGTCAACCGCTTGACAAATATAGTTCAAAATTTGATGCAGATCTCCATATCAGATGCTAAGCTTGTGTACCAAATGTTATATAAATTGCTCTTTGCGTTTTGTAATTATTGAGTAAATGTTTACACAAACAGCCGGACAGACAGATTTCCTCTAAATAGATTTTGCTCAATGGGCATTTAATGAGTAAATTATTAGGTCTTTGCTAAAATAACATTAGTGGTGCTGAATGCGAACAGAAATAATAATGCAATAAGCATTAATGAAAAAAAATGAAGTGCAGCATGTAGTTCTTCGACCATCCATATTAAACGATGTAGAAAGGCTGCTATTTGCGTATGAAACATTGCTTTTTGACAGTGACAACTTGACATTCAATAAAGGAACTATGACATATAGTGGATTTCATCCAAATGAATTTATATTAAAAAAATTTCACTTTACTATCACATATATCTGTTAATTTTCAAAACCTTTAAAGGTATGAAAATATTTTATGAATAATTAAATTCGATTTGAAACTTCGTTTCTTAAAGAGAACTTGCTTCTAATTTCAAAGACCCCTAAGATTGAAACAGATGCCATAGATGGCTAAGACATTGTCTTGCGTGTTTATATAAACATATCTAGTTAAAAATTATTCCTAGAGTGGGTGAGAAACCCTGATACTCAGCTGAAATAAAAGTAGTTTATGCACTTGCGTCGCACATATTTTGTTCTTCTATTGAAAATAAATTATTTATATTAGCGCATCTCGGAGAGGGACTGTAAGCATTTGGTACAATGTATTAGCATTTGGTGCAAGCAATGCTTGTATTCCATTTAGCCCAGATATATCTGGTTGATGGCAAGAGAATCCTTTACACTAACTACGAAGATGGCATCAACGCTTTTTGGCATTGGCATCCAATGAAGGGATTATGGCGACTGGCGGATTTCAACCAAATGAATTTGTGTCAGAAATTTTTCACTTCGCTGCCTGTTAACTTTCAGCACTTTTGGAACTAGGAAAATGTAAAAGGTTCTAAAATGTTTTCGAGACATCACTCAGATCGCGGAAAGAAAACACGCTGCTTTGCAACTGCAGACACCAGTCACATCAGCGGCAGTAATTCTCAAGACGCAATTTCTGCCATTCGGTTAGAGCAAGAGCATAGCAGATATCCACAGAAATATTTTATGCAAATTATTTTACTTGAAATTCGATGCGGAAAATAACACCAAGTGCAAACAGCTTTTGTTTTAAAAGCTTTAAATATGCAAACATCGTGACGATGATTCAGAACACACAAGAATGCAAAATTTTAAATTTTTACTACATTAGAAAGTGACTGAAAAAAGTCGATTAGCTTGTAGAGATGGAATGGTAATTCCACCTCTACAAGCTAAAGGAAATTCAGCCAAACGCACACTTAATATTAATATTGCAAATGCAAAGTTTTAAATTTCTAATCCGCAAGGAAATGACTCAAAAAATCGTTTACGAAATTCCATCTTTACAAGTATGAAGCAAACTGAGCCACACACACAATATTAAAACAAGTTGTAATTTCTTTTAGTAAAGCGATGCACGTCGTGGAGCTAACCATATAGTTTACATAAACGGATACAACACATGGTGAAAATATTTCGGAAACTTAGAACCCCTAGCCGAATGGACGCATAATGAATACCTCTGCCGACCCTTCGATGAGCATTGTAATTATCTTCCACTCACTTTGTTACCGAACATTGCAAATGCCTTTTGTCAGTTTGCCGCGCCTCCTATAAATGATGTTAGTGGGGCTGGAAAAGAACTTCTATCGAAGCCAGAAGGAAGGACCACTTTCCACCCGAAAACCCAAAAGACTGTTATTGATTTCCAACCACCCCAATTGGCCTCCTTTGTTGGGAAGGGCTGGCTACAAGTGCGAGATTTAATTTGCCATTCCAACAGTTTGCGAAAGAGAAAATTGGAAAGAGAAACCTCTTACAAGTGGAAACTTTTCCACTGCTTTTGTCAGGGCAGCGCTAAGGTGTTCCCTTTCACCCCCTCACACTCGAGTTGTTCTCGTGAGAAGCTAATGTTCTGGAACAAAATGCTTTATATTTCCTTACTTATTATTACAAGAAGAAAAATTTGCCAAACAATTTTTTTTTTCCTTACATTTAAATTTGATCATTAAATAAATAAAAACTATGAGGCGATTTTTTTTTTTTTGAGTTCTTCCTGAACTCAGTGGTTTGAGCACCCAGGACCTAAACACGCATGATGTCTAATCGAGGCCCAGTAGCCAGCTTCTAAACCATTAGAGATAGAAATATAATTCCAATTAGAAATAAATAAATAAATTACATAAATATTTTAAATGACTCATACGATTATATTTTATATTGTTTCTATAACTATATTGCCGTTGAAAAAGGAAACAATTTAAATTTTCATATAATGCCCAAATACTATCAGTCATAATATTCTTGATATGCCAACATTTCAAGCAAAAACAGTTCCACCTTTCAACATTAAAACTAACACGAGTTGTAAAGAGCAAATTAAAAAAAAAAAAAAAAAAAAAAAAAAATTGAATAATTTTTCTATATATGCATTGCAATGAACAATCCTTTAGTTTATGTATTTTTGCATTATATGTATTTTTAATTATTTATAGATTTTTTAAGCATTTTAATCCCTTTTTAGGAACGTTCAAATTTTTTAATTTGATTAACAAATGAACAAAATTTTGCATATTTTTTAATACTTTTTCCATATGTTTAGAAACATCTGCAATCAATGTGTAAAATATTTTTGTAAACAAAAATGTCGGGTATTAAAGGATCAAGTACTTCAAAAATTTGCTACTGATGTCAGCTCGCATGGTATGCAACTTGCAACTGTCTTATTTGCGGCGATATATTACTCGGCTACTGTGAATTTGTGTTTTCTTAATCCTGCATACTACACTTTATCTAGCGTATCCTTGCCTTCCCTAGTAAAGGGTTCTCTGCCGCATTTCGGGTTATAAACATGATTTGTTTGAGCAAGCCCTGAAGTTCTCAGAAGACTCTTGAACCAGCTTACATGAATCTACACATGTTCGAATAATCTTAATTTTTGAATGTCCTCCGCCAGGGCTTGCTTTGGGATGTGCAGGGTCCCAACTGGGAACAATCTTCGATAATACTGGGAACAATAACGATCATTTTCATTTCCCATTATTATGTGAATGGCATTCGACGAGGAAAAAAAAATTACACTCATTTTTTATCCTAATATTGAAAAAAAACCATCCTTTCTTTCTTGATTTACTTATTTTATCACCAACATCCAATGGTAGTTTATATCTGTGATGCATTTACAAATTATTAAATGCAAAAAAAAAAAAAAAAAAAAAAACAATGCTAAATAATGGAAAAAGAGGATTTTTGATAAATTTGAAGCTATTAGAAAACACGATTTATCTCAGAATTAAAAAAAATTATTATAAAATTTTGAAAAATACAAGAAAGGAAACCGATGGCTTTTTATGTTAAGACAAGTAGAGTGATTCATTCATTATATTTAACAGTGAATAAATAAACTATTGAGGAATCAAGAAAATTGTCCTTTTATTTATTGGATTCATTGAATAGCAATCAAGTGGGCGGGGAAATTAAGGACCTTAAAAAATTGATTATTCCTGATCGCAAGGGATATAAAATACGGCTATATTTAACCTATGAAAATAATACGGAAATTTCTAAAAACTATGATTTGTAGACTTGACTTTAAACTAAACAAAACAAATTGGTCTTGCAAATAATATATTATATTAAGAAATTCGAATTGAAAAGTTGAAACGAGCCAAGTCTGTTAGTCACAAATGCTGCGAATGGAATGATGTCAGTGGCTGATTGCCCGGCGGTTATCTCAAAGTTGCGCTGTCATGAAAGGGAAGATTTTGCTTTGAGAGAGAACATGCCTTTTCTCAAAAGAAATAACTATCCATTTTATGTTACAACCCATTTCTTCTGCTCTAGCCGAGATGCTGCTGAGTTCAGTTGGGTTCAGTTAGATTAACGTATTTCATCGCTACGTCTTTGATTTTACGTAATTATTGTTATGCTGCTTGATTTTCAAACTGTCACACAAAGGAAATGATTCGAGTTGTTGTATAAATGTGTGTTATGCTCACACATGTTGAATAGCTGGTCCCTATTATGTTTGACTGCATAGATGAGTGGCCATTAAAATATTAAATAACAATGCAGAAACTGAGTCCCATTGGCAGGTTTTGCGTTTGTATTTTTGATTTGGCATACTGCCTTCCATTTGCATGCACTGCGAGTGACTTGTTTACATTGAGAAAGGAGTAAAGGCACAGAATTGTGCATGCCCACATACAAATAAAAAGATCGAAATAAATATGAATTTTGGGCTTAGCATATTAGTCCTGGTTGGAGGCAATAAGTTGAATATTTTACGATAGACTTTTTCACTTTGAGCCTTTCTAGAGGAATCGGACGAGAACTCCGGCACCCTCTTTCCAATTTGAGGCACCTCGGGGGATGAGAAGCTTCAGGTATGCTGGTTTGTTCTAAACATACTAGAGGATACAGGGATGGTGTGCGGTCAGCTACCCTCCTATCGATGATATAGGAGTTGTTCCATGTAAGGGAGGTGATGGTCTTTAAGACTCAATCGTAGCTCCCGCCTACGGGTAGTTCCGACCCTTCAATGTTTACGCATGTCTTCGGCCGAATCAGAGAGCCACTTATGGTTAAAACAGCATTCACGCACTTCATTTTGTAGCATTTGGACAGCGTGCGAATGAATAAAAATTTCTATGCTAAGAGCTGCTTTTTCATAAAGGCATTTCACAACATTTCCTATCTCATTGAATCTTTATAACTGCATATAATTCGGCTCAATCAATTATGCATAACCTCCCAATTCTTATTTTCTTACTTGAAAATGACTTGAGGCTCTTTTTCTGACATGACCAGATAAACTCATAATAGGTCACGAAAGTTCAATGCGGTCAATTAAAAAAAATTCTAGAAACTATAAAAATAAAAGAACTATAAAAACAAAAAGGAAAATCATGCATATTATGAAACATTTAATAAAAGGACAAATATTCTGACGAGATAAACAAACGCGCGCGCGCACACACCCATATTCGCAAATCATTTTTCCAAAAACTATTACAACTAGCCCCGACGTTCCCTATCATTTTCGTTCATTCTATTATTGCTGTTTAAAAGGAGCAGGGTGAAGACGAGATTTCTGTGTTCTTTCTTTTGTCGCCATTAACAATAAACGAAGCGTTTTATCCTCTACACACTTTTCACAAACACTATCGATTTTTTTTTTTAAACAAAGGCATCTCCTTTTTAGACGTCAGAGGAAAAGCGCACAACAATAGCAAGCGAGCCTCCTGAAAAGGAACTCGTCGACATCGTGTTATGGAGACAAATGGTTTCCTTCAAGCTCGCATCACAATGAAGAAGGCATCTCGCAGATCGTGGACACATCATTCTTTCCTACAGAGACAAAAACGACAGTCTCTCTGAACAAAAGACACTGAGGAAGTAGCGATCAAAAAACATTCACCGAGATGATTGTTGGCAAAACTATTAATATCGCAAAATTTCGAGTAAAAAAAAAGCCGTATTTTGTGCATCTATTATTTATGCAAAAATAAGCTTAAAAATCCGATTGTGTGTTGATTTTAACTGAGTAATAAAGAAGGGGTTTCCCCCAAGGAATCCACTGGTTCTCAAAATGAGATATCCGCAAACTGTCTTCGGGTATATAGAATGTCATGACAGGAACACGCATGTCACCGATATAATATCAGGAATGGGAACTAAATTCTAAAGTGCGCCAAATACCATATTTTTCATTGCTTTCAAACAAGATCATCACAACATATTTAGAAGTCGAGAGAAAAATACCGCTCATATGAAACAAAACTAAAGTAGATATTATTTTAGATGAGCAGTTAGTTTATTGTTTTATCTTTCCAAAATAATGCAGAGAGGGAGTGATCAACCGATTCACTGGCATTAGAACGGAATTTCTTTAGGCATCAAGAATGGGAACTGATCGGTGCTACAAGAAGCTCTGGGCATTCCTTCATTTATGAAATTGTATCAATCTTAATAAACTTTCGAAAGAATGGTTGAACAAAGAACAAACTAATCTAGTTCTTAAAAATGAGGCGAATCAAGAAAAATAATAAATTACCATCAGATTTTAATACAATGCGCTTTTTAAAAAAAGAAGCCAGAGTCGGGAGAAGTATCATCCCATTTTCCTATTTGCGATTCTTTCTACTGAAAAGTGAATGGAATGCAAAGTCCATGTCACGAAGTAATATTAATTTTTGTTTCAAAATTTCCTTTCGTTGATAAGGAAATTTTTAAAGAAAGCCAACTAATTATTATTTTTCAAATAACAACATTTTTTTTAAATCTCAAGTTAACCATTTAAGTTTTCCAGGGCATTCCACTATTTTTTTAAATCAAAAAAAGTGTATATATAACAATATATTAATGCGGTTTTCGTAAATCTTGTTTTATATATTTTTTAAGATGAAATTATATATTTGCATATTCAAGGGCTATTTAGGGATAAAAAAATAAATATATAAAGTTTATGCAAATGTTAAATATTTGTTTAATTTTTTTTCCATAATGAACAGGAAAATAAGAATACGTAAATGTGGATTTATATTTTGAAAAATGCTTCGAATGCTGATTTCTTCCACGGCCCGGAATTAATTTTATAAAAAGAAAAAGAAAAAAAAAAAGGAAAGAGAAGAGGAAGAGAATTATAGGAATAATCTACATTTTATATTGTTACGAAATTTCTTTACCGGGGTTCGTTTGGATAGTGGAAGTGATATGGTGTGGAGAACGCTCAATAATCAGACGGCAATGGAAAAAGAAATAACGACGTTTATTTACACGAAGACACACAGGACAGCACAAAAGCGACAACTATATACAGCACAGAAGACGATTATCTTCACCCGAGACGTGTAGCATACAACAGCACACACAGCAGCTTACAACCAGAATCTACTGCAGACAGTAGCGCACAGCTCAATTCAGCACGAGCTTGACTCCGTCGCTGCTCACCGTCGTTTCCGCCTTCTCCGCTCCGTTTTCGCACTTGGATTACTGACTTCGTCGTCTCCCAACTCGGACTTGACTCTCTGGCAGCCGCAGCCCGTTTTATAGGTCTCAGGAGGCGGGGCTAGAAGCCTCTCAACCAATCAGGAACGTTCGAGGCGTATCTCGGTTCCTACTGGACGGATCGGGAAAATTCTCGAAGTTTCGGGTATAATCTATTTTGGCGCCAAAGTCGCCAAATTGGTCTCCAAGTCGCCAAATGGTCGCCAAGTTTGTCGCCAAGCTCCGGGACCTTTGACGCGCCACCTGGACTCTGTCCCATTCAGATGACTGTAAAACTTTCTTTCTATTGATGGAATAAACTATGCTGGGAAGCCGAATTGCAGGTTTGTAACAATATTTATTCAAAAAATCCCTTGAATCTTTTTCCTTGCGTGTTTCTTCCATACATTTCGCATAAAATTATGCAAAATTTCATGTTAGGAATGCTGACAACAAGAAAAAAAAAATGTACAAAGGTGAAGAAAAGGGGGAGGGAATACCGTGTGCTGCTTTAGGAATTGAAATTAAACATGAAGACAAACTTTCAGGACAACAAATTTACAAGTATTTAAAAACAACACATAAATGATTTTTTTTTTTTTGCTAGATTTGAGAGCAATATGAATAGCTTGGTAAGTTTTTTTTTTTTTTTTTTTTTTTGACAAAATCTAAACGCACCATTTCTTCTGCATACATGCAAATGAACTCATTGACTTGATGTAAAATTCACTTCAATTACTATTAGCGTCAATGTTTGAAACAATTATTAAGTATTAGCCAGATTGTTCGTCCGGATTATCGATTGCTGTTAAATATTAATATGAGATGCATATTTTTTAAAAACATTTCACCTTGTTATTTGAAAAGACCGAAAATTGTGTATTTAATGGAATTACAATGCGTGAAAATTTTAAAAGATACTACTACAATACTACATAGTTTTATACTACAAAATAAAAGTGGAAGTGAAAATTATTCTTCGGATTTAGTGTCAAAAAAAATGAATCTTAATTTTAACATTGGCACGCGACTGAATATTTTGATGGTTGAGTTTGAATTTAATAAAATTAAAAATTAATTTTTTCAAATTGTACATTGTATTTTAAAAAAACTTATTAAAAATAAAGGTAACATTGTACAGAAATGAAAGGGATATTATTAAAAGTTCATTTGTTTGAGCTTTAAGAATAATAAAAAATCCTTTTTGGGAGAATAAATTTGATTTCCATAGTGTAAGTTGTGGCGATTATCCATTTGGGAACGCTTTTTTCCCGTTTCATTAAACATCGTTTGACGATTATTTTAGAATTATTAATCGTCAAAAAATGATTATTTCCTCTGAGTGAATTGTTTTTGGCGAGTCCCATTCAGAACATTGCAGCTTCATAAGCTACAAAGTGTTGAATGAAGTGAAAACGATAAATGAAACAATCCGCACAGCGATTTATTTGCATTCGACTGTTGCCACCGACAAGACGTAATGAAAGCGATTGCAGATGTTTTCATGCTAGTCTTATAATCAAAAGCAGAGAATCAATTGTCACAGTATCTATCAAATATACTTGTATTTCTTTAGACGACTCATTGTCCTATATCTATCACAATGCTTATTATTTCCTGTCAACTCGCAGAGATGTTCCCTGTTCCAGACTCACGCATTCAAATGAAATATTGTAGTATAAACCTTTCAGAGATAGCATGCATCATTTATGATGTTGATAAAGTTAGATGTACGTAAAATAATTTTCAATTCTTGCTGGAAACTAGAAGTAAGAGTAATATCGGCTCCACCACAATTTTC
This sequence comes from Argiope aurantia, assembly GCA_026543865.1. Lineage (NCBI taxonomy): Eukaryota > Metazoa > Arthropoda > Arachnida > Araneae > Araneidae > Argiope > Argiope aurantia. Next base: position 178,916 of record JAPMOR010119448.1, read on the forward strand.
TCCCCTCATTTCTTAAAGGTTAAAGCAATGACCATGTTGGCAACTTCCAGTGAGGTGTATCAGGTATATGTGAAATCGTAGTTAAATTTAGGAAGTGAAAATAATTTTTACTCCGTCATTTCTACGCAATTGCAGTTAGCGAAAAACTTTCAGCTGTGAAGGGGATCGATAATACGAAGTGATTCGCAATATTTGATTTATTCTTATCTTTAATCGTTATTGAGCCGAGGATAAATAAAAATTTCAACCCTTCGGCGTCATCATTTTAGCTAACATTTCCACACTCTCTACAATCACCCACTGCCAGTCGAAATTTCCAATTCTTTTCACGGTCGTTGAATATTTTAAAGAAGTGGAAAGTGTTACAATAAGCG
>JAPMOR010119448.1:179299-237785 GCA_026543865.1 Argiope aurantia
TACAATAAGCGGAAAATGTATAAGTGCAGGGATCGGAAGATAAAAGGCACAAAGTTTCGATTAGTATATATTAAACAAATTTATCTAATTCATTTCGTAAACGGAATATACATTCTCCGATTCATTTTGTAGCTGTACCATCATCGCGAATTTTTATAAAACGCAATATGTCAGAAATTTGATTCCAAAAGTATATAATCACTCTTCTTGATTTAAAAATAGACGGCGCTCAAAAAATATACTACAAAATTGAAGCATATCACTCAACAGAAAAGCAGATTTTTTTCTTTGCAAAATTAAAGTTGTTTAAGAGAGTAAAACAAATGAAGCAACAACAATAAATCGCAAATGCTTCTTTTTAAAATAATGATAACACAATTCGAGTTCTCAGAGAGTCATTTCATTTTAAAATAATAAGCCCTAATAAAATTCAATATTTTAGATAGTGATTGGGACGTGCTGGGACGCATTTCACAATATGGCTCACTCTTTAGGAGCGGAAGATGAAATTCAGAGTCACGCTTTTGACCACCAATTGATGCGGATGGGAATCATCGGAGAATAGGCGAGATTCTCTCTTTCCGATCCCAGTCGGGTTGGCAAAGGCAAAGAGCGATTCCTGCAACGGGCTGCTCGTTAGAGAAAGAAAATACACCAGAGAGTGAGTGCACCACAGACTTAATGGAGTATAAATTCATTCAATGTTCACTCATCAAAAATAAAATCACACCCAGTGTAAGCTCTACCTAAACTTAAGTAGCACAGAAATCTGTCACATTATTGTCGAGTGGCAACATGCTATTCGAACCTTCAATAATTTTATTTTTACTACTGCCGATAAAATGTGGATGTAAGACTGAAAATGTTAGATAATACTTTTAAATCCCAGAAGAGGTGCTCTTTTTTAAGTTGTATTTGCATTCAAAGAAATAGGAATACTTATTAAGCAAAAAATATCTATATTAATACAAGACGGAAAAGACAGTAAACGGAGTTTCTCTCTATTCTAAGAAAAGAAAAACTATAATAATTTAATTTTATGTATTACAAATCAATGTCCCTCCCCCTTCCCTTAGCGTCACTGAAAAAGTGCTGTGTGTCTCACTCTTACACGCGCCTATAGTCTTCATAACTTTCGGATCGTTCGAAATGAATATGAAGTTATAGAATAGGCCGAGCAAGATTTTTTTACTTTTTTTTTCAGATTAGAAAAATACAGATGTTTTTTTAAAAACAAACTGACCCAATTCTGTCTCTCTCTCTCTTTTAAAAAGTGTTACACAGAAAAGGGATGTGGTTTAACACACGTTCAAATAATCACATTTTTTATATGTAAAAAGTAAACCATCAACTTGTCAACACAGAAATCTACTGTCTAATAAATTACAATTATAAAAGCAGGCCCTATATGTAATAAAGATTTTCAAAACTCTTTTCGCATTAATTTGTCTCCTTTTTTGATCATTTTTGCGAATAATCCGCGGTTATCCCACCGTCCAAATCTACTGATATTTATTGAATTGCAATCGAGTCAGGTTTGTCTATGTGCTAGTGAACACAATTCAAAAGAATTAAATTTTGCATGAAGTCTTTTCACAAAAAATCATGCATATCTTTCAAACTTTAAACGACAGCAGCAAGCATGTCTGTTTCTCCGTCTGAATGAACATGAATATACTGATTCTAGAATACAACCAGATGAGAAGTGTAACTTTTATACACATGAAGTAAGCAAATAATAAAAATTAAAAGAAATGAAATGATGAGATTTAACACATGGTGTTATAACAAAAATTGGAAATCTAAAACTCTGACACACGCAACACAGAAATCGCTCCTATACTTATTTACAGTCGAAAGGCAACAAACAAATGTAAACAAACCATTGTGTTCATTTCAGACTGCTTCATTGAACGAAATTACAGCTGCATTGAATTCATTGCTTCGCTTACCTAATTAGTGGAGGTGCAAAATATTATTAAAAATGTTCTGGAGAACGTTCGCCGCGCCACTAAAGAGTCCATTTAATAAGAGGAAAGAAAGCATAAGAGATATCAAGAAATGGGCTTTAAACAGCAAGTTTAATCGAACACGAAAATAGGTTTAACTGCTACCAAATGGGGGTAATCGTTATGATCTAATTACGGAAACAGATGTTCATATCTTCTAAAACTATTATCTTAAAAAAAAAGTGTTTATTTGTACAATGTTTTTCTCAATTTAAAAAAAATATTTCAATTTATACAATGTTTTTAAATGCTGTGAATGCAAGCCCATCCATTGCGTGTTTTTGCCAATCATCAATTGCGTAGTAGGATTTTCATTTCAGTTTTTATTTCGCAATAAACCATTAATACCATTTAATAGCCGAAAAAGTCAATAATCTGGAAGAATAAGCTGGTCGCCAAAGGCGATTAGTATGTATTTTATTTTGGACCGAATCAGTGAATTAGTTGATTGTTTATCGGTCAATGTATTTGCATTTAGGCAAAAAAAGCTACATGAGTAGGTATGGTTGTGTCATTCAAATTTTAAACTGTGAATTATTGGAAATTTTTAAAATTTTAAACTATGAAATATGCTTCTCTATGAGCCGGATATCACAATAACAATCCGGCAACCATATAAAGAAAGCGAAAGCTGCTTGTGAGCAAAGAAAAATGCAAGTCCGGAGCTACTTGTCAAAGTAATTTAGCATTATCTTTCAAAAAAGAGATTGTTTCCATTTTTTAATACGTTTCAAAACCTTAGATTTTTTCAATCTAAGGTTTTGAACAGGAAAATTAAATATGAATGAAATTATCACAGAAAAATGAGATGTTTAATAAGAATTAAAACAAAAAATTGCGAAAAATTATTTTAAAAAAAATACCGCTCTCTTATTTTAAAAGAATAGTAAATATATTTTCAATCAACAAACACTTATGCCTTCACAATAAAATTTCAATTAAATAAGCGAACTTAGATCCCCATTTAAATAACCGCTATTCGACGAAAGTAGCTTAATTGGGCGAATTCCCTCCCTCAGCGCAAGACGCCTAATTAGCGATATCAGAAGATAACGAGGAAACAGGATTGTTAAATTCCAATCCCTTTCATTTTAAGACCCAAAACAAATCCACCGGATGATGACTGAAAAATCTTGATGTCTCGTTAGTATTTTCCTTTCCGCGAATCAATCCATCCGAATGGCAAAGCTGATGCGAAGAGTTGAGCATTCCCCGAGAGCTCCAGAAGTATCACCCATGTGCTTTTTTCTTTCTTTCGAAAAGCGGGGATTTAAAATTCCGCTTCTGCCATTTATTTAGATTTCTCTTTGAAAAAGAAGAGAGAGAAGAAAGAATCATAGGATATCTTTCTTTAAAGAAGAAAGATGCCAATTTCTTATAAAAATGTCGCATCAAAGAGTAAGTACTTTTTGAATAAATTATTCTACTATCGGAAATTTTTACTTCAAAGAAATCGAGAGCCACAAAATGACGGCAGCACATCATGACATATGATACAATAACAGAATATCACAGAGTGCTTTGCGATATTAAACGCTTCTGTGCACATTGTATATGTTGCAACAGTTTCCAAAAATGAAGCGAAATCACATTTCTTAGAACCGGAGAGGGGGATTCCTTTCTCAATAGCACACAGATATTGTACAATATCTGCGAAGGACTGAGCGAAAAATTCTTCAAAAAATAACTTTAAAAAACCATAAAAAATATCGCCTCTAATAATGCTTTCCTTTCATTTTCGGAAACTGCTGCATTCGGAATTGCAACTTTCTACTTAGCCTGACCATAAAAAGTAGTGATAGAGAAAAATTACTTTCAAAAGCTTCGTCCTTCAATGCATAGTTTATAATTAAAAATAATTCTTACTTATTTTAGTACCACTAAAAAAGTCAATTCATCTTTCTGATTTGCCACTTTCTGAATGGAATTATAAATCATATTTTCTGTTTTTGTTGAGATAGCAATCATTTCAACCACAAGAATTTCAGCTATTTGCAAGCTTAAATCAGGAAATTCTTTATTTTTTTAAATGACAAATTATTTTTTTTAGATGACGAATTTTTTTTTAAATGACGAAAAAGGATCTATGTTTATCAAAAATCACAAGAAAAGAACCCAGAAAACACAAGAAAGAAACTATATTAAGATAACTTTTTGAATAAAACACAGGTACTATTTTAATTCGCAACTTCAAATTCTACGTTAAAATCGACAATACGGAATCAAACAATAAAAAAATTTTAAAGAATGTTTTCCATTAAAATACATCGGCAAATTTTCCTTATATTTACCAATCGATCGTTATAGATCATTTTGACAATTTATTTAGAAATAATATAGCAGCAATTTTTAAAAAAAACAGACACTCCCCTGCTAATGCAGGATTTATTCGGTACTTTTCTTCTTCGTTACATAGTGTTAATCTAATTTTTTTTAATCTTAAATCAGACCGGAATTATTTAGCTCAATGGAAAACAAACAATTTATTCTAAAGCCAAATGAAAGGAACAATATCAAAATATTTACAGGAACGACGTTAAATTTATTTTCAAGTAAGCCGTGAATCTGAATTTTTGTCCGAACGCTTAAAAAGGAACTTTTTTCTTTTAATATTAGAAAAAATCTCGACGTCTTTAAAAGCCAGATTTCAAAATGATTTTTTTTCTTTCTTATTTCTAAAATCGCGTGCTTTTACCATATTAAAAGTAACCAAGAATCTATGAAGCAAAATCTTCTTTTTCAAACCGAAATTTGGCGCGGATCTAGCTGACAGCAGGCTCGGATTAAAGGGTAAGTACACTAGGCGCGTGCAAGGGAAGCTCCGAACAGAAAGGGGCCATACAACATTCTTAAAAAAAATATCAAGATAGATTCTCTCCGTCTAAGGTCTTGATTTTATATCCAATCATTAGAAGCGGCAGTGGTCTCTCCAAAACTTTCTCGCATACTCTCTAATTTGTGTTTTAGACAGTTGTTCCCTAATGGACTGAAGCCAACATTTTACGTGCTGACACAATTGATGTGAGAGCAGTTGCTAAATCACGTAAAATTTGATACATTTAAATCATTGCATTTTTGAACAGTCGAGTTTGCATGCTTCTAAAAGTACAGTTCCTTTCTTAGATTTGACTCAGTACTTGATAAATATCAACCATGTCGATGTTAAATACGAATTTTATCCATTTAGCTCTCTTCATTTTGTAGCTACCGCGTTCGAACAGCCGGGCAGAGAGACTTCCTCTGAATGGATTAAGCTCAAAATGTGACAAAAAAAGTCTACCTTTAAAAAAAAAAAAAAAAAAAAAAAACATATACCGCATTTCATCTGCCTCATTCAAAAACGTTTTGAGTTATTTCTGTCATAGACAGACAAGAGAGAAAAAATGCCATAGTTTTTTTCCCGGACTTTGGGAGGTCTCAAAATGTGGAAATTCGCCAAAATCCCGAATTCGAAGTTCCAATACTTTTCTTATACTTCGTACAGGAGAAAATAAAGAAGGGAGCAGCTATCCGTATTAACACGAGTATTCACTGCACTGAATGGTATTGGAATGGCTATTACGCTGAGAGTCAGGCTCGATTTCTGTCCCCGCTTTGAGGAGGCAAAAGGATCGCCTGTCCAGTATCGACGGGGAACCAAGTGCAACCATCACCTGTATCGCACTCCATGGCGTTGCAACATTTTGACCGAAGTGATTGGTTTTGTTAAAATCGGATGTGCTCATCGCACACAAACGTTATTCAGGTAATGTTTCAGATCTTCTCTTTCCCAAGCTTAAGAAAGTCAGTAAACAGGAAAAAATAATTCCACGAGGTTGTTGTTTCCCTGAAAGGAATTTCAGTGATTATTAGCAGTGATTCCTAGAGTGTAAGTGGAATCCCAGTGTTCTTCTATATCCAATTCAAACTTTTGTTGAATAGTATTTAAATGCGTATACATACTAACTTTGTCGTCATGAAAATGAGGGTGCCTGAACTTCTGGTTAAAATTTAAAACATTCACCGGCACTGAGAGCCATTCGGCGTGGTGAGGATAAGACTCGAGAAAGATGCCCCCCCCCCTCGACGATAGCGGAATCATGCGTGACATGCATTCGATTCCGACACCTTCATGCGCAGAACTAATAACTGGTATTCATGAATTTGAAAGAGAATAGAAGAAAAACAAGGAATATTTTACTGTATAATTTACTCATTAGAAATAAAAGGTAAAAAACATTAAGAAAATTAGATATAAACCTAATGGATAATGGGATCATCATGTTATATGTCAATAATAAGTTAATATGATAATAATAAGTTATATTAACTTATTAGTAAACTTATTATCAAATTTATATATGAGCATTACAGAAAATTATTTAAATTCTTGGAAACATCTTCGAATATCATCACTACTTTCTTCGGCTTTGTGCTTTAAAAGCACAATAGCAATGGCAAACGAAAAATGAAAACCAAAACTTGTTAGCAGCTTAATATTTTTAGCGCATTTCTTTTTCCATCACAACATAAAATTTAAAAGTATCTTGCAATAAATGAAAGCGAATACCATCTGGATGGTTTTGTTAGGAAAAAAAATGGTCTCCTCGTTAAATATGCATGACAAAGCCAGGGGGGAGGGGTTATCCGCTCCTTTCTATGTGTACATCACCCACATACTTTACTTCTTCAGAAAGCAGTTCTGCCTTCATTATAATCTCTTCCAGGCTGCATCTGGGGGCACCGCAGTGCCCCCACCAAGTCGAGCAAAAACAAGCGGCACGGCTGTACCATCCTTTTCACGAAGCAGTTCAGGCCATTTTCGATCCCCTATAACTTCGTTGTGGATAAAACTAGAAGCCTGAATTTTCAGTAACCAAGCAGGCATTTTATAAACACGATATATTTCAAATTTCATTAAATTTGAACCAGTAGTTTAAGAATTATAACTAGTCAAAGTGTGTAAATTTTGTCACTGACTGACTGACTGATCGATCATCACAACTTAAAGACACTTCTAGCAGACATAGAAGCTTCAAATTTAGAATACAATTAGTGTATAAATCAAGGAAAAACTAAAATATTTTACAATTTCGATCTATTTTTCTAGATACACCAACTGCATAAATAACTTCTATACTGGATCTAGCGTGTCATCCTTGGCGAGTTATTTGGCGATTAGTCTCTGACAAGCATTAACAGTAGGTATCCAAAAATCGAATTGCTGCTTTCGACGCGCTTCTTCTCAATCGATTAAAACAAAAATTTGACATATAATTGCACTTGCAATACCATTCCAAATAAATTTAATAATACCATAAAAAATTTATAAATACCATATAAATTTGGGACCGAGTTATGTTAGTGACTATATTCGAACATATAAGGGAGTGGGCTTTGAGAAAAACTGTAGCTGAAGCTCAAGAAGTAGTACCGGAAAAGAAAAAGAGGAAGACTACATACAAAAATAAGAAAAGGACTATCTACAAAAAGAAAAAAGATGCCATCAAAAACATAACTTGTAAAAAAAAAAAGTCTCGCAACTCAGTTCTTCTATGGTAAAAAGTTGTGAGATCCATGTAATACCAAGTCGGTCAATTTATTCAGTTCATACTTAAGGGTCCTTCTGCCTTAAGTTATTACGTCATTAGCTAACCTAAGAACATCTTACAGTGACCATATCAATATTAAAAATCTTTTATGGTTTAAATAAATAGATTGACTTGGCCATCGCACTAAACAATCTTAGTGTAAAGATACATTGTGTTTTCGTACAATTAAATTATTCGGAGCATTTATACAGAATATCCAGTTACCGGTGAAGTCTTAATTTACATTTCCCAGCGAATGATATATAACACCGGGTTATTCACGCGCAATGTAAATTAGAGTAGCATTTCTAGTCTATTAATGAATTAATATTTAGCAATAATAACAGAAATGTTATGCGTTGACAAATAAATAAATAAAATAAAAAATGCAGAAATGAAGCATATAAAAAACTTGCTCTCCGTAATCTATTAATTCATATTTTAACATTATTGTTAACATTCCTCTAAAACAATGAAATACATATATTATAATTCCTATCCTTCTAACGACCTACGATTTTAAATGATGGCAGCTGGAATGAAACAAACTTACGGCACTGTTGAATATCTGTCCACAGGAAAGAGGCAAGATATTCCTGAAACTGCAGTTCAAACCTCTTTTTAAAATCCACAAAAATGTTACCAAAGTCTTAAATATCTACATACGGAGACGTTCCTTCAGCAGAACAGAAGATATAGAAATCCCCCCCCCCCCATGCAATGAATCATGGCATATTAATAAAAACTTTTGTACCGGATAATCTATGCCGTGCATTTACAACATCAAAAAGTATTGTGCATTCCTTATAAAAATTTGGCATAGAATTTTCTTTTATTAGATGTTATTTCTTTCAAAATGTCACTTTTATTTTCCATATATGATGAACGACGGCCAAATAAAACCGGTTGGTTCTCACTCCTTCCCCGCAATGTCTCAAATATTTAACGCATTTATAAAATGCATACAAGAATAAAAAAAATAATAGTTTGTTTTTACAGAGCACTAAGGGAATAATATTTAGTTTTAATGGTGAATTTACAAACTGACCCATTAAAAGGAAAGTTCTTTCTTACATAAAATGACAGCGTGCGGTGTCTTATAAGCTCTAGTACTCTTCAAAATTTTCCAAGGTGCACAATTAAATAAGCGAATTAAAGCCTCTCAATCGGGAGCTGTCTACAGTTTTCACGTTTAAATCTATGGAACTGAAATCTCAGTTTTGTGTTAAGCAGGATTTTATTTTCACGTTGTGTTTCATTCATAACGTAGCTAAAATCAAATGAAAGGAATATATTATTTTTTCTTTAAAATGCAAACGAAACTACAGTAATCAAAATGAAGGAAACTCCAGTCGTAAAAATTTAGGATATCATAAATATTATATGGCAGGGTTTTTAAAAGTATTTTAGTATAAACTTCATGAGATGAACAAGGGAAACGAAGGGAAAGAAACAAATAATTCAGAATCGGAATGGATTAGAAGAATTAAACTAGAAAATATAAATTAAAAAGAAACATTATTTCTTAAGCGATTCTTCACTTTATATGAAGTGTATGTATATAACTAATGCATTCGTTATAACTAAATATCTTATTTAAAAGCTAAACTGTTTTAATTGTAACTCTCTTTTAAACACACTTTACCTTTAAAAAATGGTTTACATAATAAAGCTAAATTGAACCTTTCTAAAACGACTCATTCATGCATATTTAACAGACACCCTTAGCTTTTCGAATCACCTTTCAGCAAAACCAAGAATGGCATACTTTGAAAATGCGTCGATTAAATGAATAGCTTCTTTTTCGTAAATTTCGAAATTTTGTTTTAAAATACCTCAGTCGTGTTTAATGAATTATGAAGAGCATCCGAGAGACGCAAAAAGCTTGAACTATTCTCAAATCATAGTCGAAGATAGAAAAATCTGCCCAATCTGTCTCCAGATCTGATAAAGAAGTCAAGCAAAAACGTCTCCTTCAAGTTTTTAATTATTTTATCGATACTCAGGGACTATTAAGCACTTCGCTAACTCTTCTGGAAGCATTTACAGCTTCAATGACTCGAGATGCCGCCCTTCGTTTATTTACGTTTCCATCAATCACCCCAATAATTGAGGGGGGGGCAGCAGCTTTTCAGCAGTATCGAGATGATGCAGGCAACAGAATGAACCAGCGATAATGATTTACCTCGACTTTTTTTTGTGTACACAATGCGGGGTCTTTTGTGTTACACATAGTTGTATAGTGAAGTATGTTCATAATTAGATTTAAAATTTAAAATAAATTTAGACTCTTAATGCCAAACTACATACAAACTTTATTTGTTTGTTTTAATTTAAATAATTATATAAGCAAACAGATCAACAGACAGCCCATTCTTCGGAGGATTTAGTGCAGAATTCAATAAACGTCTACAATTTTTGTGTTGAAATCATCAGCCAATTTCACGCTTGTTGAGCTTTTCAGATAGTATAGATGGACCAACTATGCTCAGGGGTGTTATTGGAAAACTAACCGCCTTTTGCGATTAGCTTTTTCACCCAGAACTGTCCGTCTGCTAAACTATTAATAGTGAATGCATTTATTAAAATTTCATCTTGTTGTTTAATGAAACTGAAATATACGGTTGGAATCAGTTTACAAAAAATGACTACTTGGACAAATTTAAATTTGTGTACGCAAACATTAAAGAATATGTCAGTTATTTTCTAAGAAATCTTATCATAAGAATTCTTGTTTATTTCATGAAATAAAGTCATATTGTATCAAATAAACGGATTTTATGCTTTCATAGCGATTACTTGTGTAGCACGAGTTAAGTTTAAATTTGTGCTGGATTCAGCTTTCCGTTCGAGGCCAGATTCTTGATTATGTTTACATTACTTTCCACACACCGAAGGAAGGTTTTAGTGACATCACGAAACCTTTTCTTAATCATATTTCGCAGCTCTATTCATTAGTTAGGCGATATATATTTTGATGGATATCCTCCAAAAATTAATGAATCTGTCATTTTGGTGAAATCACCAAATTCTTAATTTCAGCTGAGTTCTATTCTCGAGTTCAACATTCCATTCTCGTGTTATTTTGCTACCAGACAAAACATATTCGAAAAAAAAAAATCCAAAATGGATCCTTTCAGATTCAAGGAGCGTGAAGTTTCATCCAAATTTATATTTCATTTTGATTTGATTCATTAGGAGAGCATCAGCAGGGAGAGAATGTGAGGGAAAAAACGATTTTAGATTTCATAATATTCTTAATCAATTATAAATTAAAAACCGTAAAGCGGGAAGAAAAAATCTTCTTTTCAGTATACTATAAAAAGCGCTTCCCCCCCCCCCTTTCTTGCAAAGCGGGGAAGCTGTTTCCTTAGCATACCGAATTTTGTAAGTTGAAGTGGGCGACGTATAAAAGGTTTATGGATGCAAAAGTTACACGAGTTAGGCAAGAATAAAATTTTCCAAAAATGTTTTTCAATCTATATAAATTTATCAAATTAAAAGAAGATGCCTCTTCAGTGAAAGATTATCTACCGCTTTTAGTTCTTAACTGATTTATTAAACTAGATACTATTTTTCCCATCCTTTTTAATCTATTTTTTTCTTCCTTGTGTACGATGCTCAGAAAGAAAAAAAAATGTTCTAACTGTCAGAAAATTCGTTTTAGTTTCTGACCCTCCCTGGATCCTGAAAGCGCATTCTCGGAATTAGATCTGTCTGTCTGCGAACGCAATAACTCAGAAACGCCTCGAGATGAAATGTAGTGTGTGTGTGTGGGGGGGTAGTATTACCCTGCATTCTATCAAATTTTGAGCGAAACCCATCCTAACAAAGTTGTCTGCCTGCTCGATCGTAAATGAATGCGACAAACGTAAAAAGAAGACAGTTCAATAGAACAAAATGGGTACGCATCTTTAGCATTTAAAATTTAAATAATATCAAATTTGGAACCAAATCTGCCATGAAATGGGCCGCTTGTCGCTCGATACCTTCACAGGCATTTAAACGCAATGACTTAAGATATATGAAATCCGGTACGCACTCATCTGACTACCAATGTAGTTGCGTGTCAAATTTTGGTTTGAGTCAGTCAGGAAAAGGCATTCGGTTTTCAGACGCATTAGCCCAGCGATTCATCGCCACACTCTTGTACGCATTCCCATAACTATCGTTCGATAGTGGCACAGGTGAGTGTGTGGGAAATTTAAGAGAAAACCATTCCTTATGATTTAAAAATTGTTTTATTACGGATATGGGTATTAAGATTCGATGCCATTCGGGTAAATAGCTGATGTAGTTTTCAGTTATATGTTTAAAAAGAAACAATGAAACAATAAAGAGTAAGAATAAAAGAAACAATAAAGCAATCAGTTTCCATATTATTTTACCCAAAACCACATTGTTTGCTCACATAAGAAAGGAAAAAGAAAATGCAAAGCAGAGTAACAATGCCGCAAACGAGCTATTTTCTTGTATAAAACAAAACTATATATTTTTAACATGGGTTCGCTACTCAACTAAAGTAAACACAAATATATAAAAGAAATAAAAACAATGTTCCCATGGACAAAAAAAAAAAAGCAGTAGTGCTTATAAAAATTCCACTTTAATGCCACGTGCATTCATCACGTTTTTAAATTTAATATTTCCTCATCGGGAAGCCTCGATCTCTTCTGCGCGTGCATTTACGGAAAAAAAAGGAGCGGAAGGACATATATTCCCATGATAAAGAAAAAGAAGTATCTAAGCAGTAAAGTTTCTCAAAAAAGATTTTTAAAAAATGATGAGATATTTCTTTCTTAGTGAACCTGATTTTCACAGGCCGAATGTTGAAAGAAAAATTGCGAAGGAAATAAAAAGAATTATAAGAAAAAGTTTGAAATGAAAAAAGAAAAAAAAAAAAAAAAAGGAAATCTTGCATATAAAGACTTTCACATAAATATAAACCATATGTGTGTGCTTAATGATATCTCCTAATCTAATTCCAATCTTAATTTCCTATTTTTTAACTTAAATTCACCCATATTACTTTATTCTAAAGTGTTCTATTATTTTCTGAAATCCCACTTTTTTTTTTATTTAATTGCCAACACAGTCGTTAAAAAATCGCTGACACCCATTCTGCAAGATAAGAGACAGAAATCCTTAATACCCGGGGCATAACTTCTTTCTTCTTATTCCCTTTCCTATATCGACAAGTGTCAAAAAAATCTCTTTAAGAATGTCTTAATAAATGAACTAAGAAAAAAAATTTCCCATCATTTTTTTTTTAGATGTAAGCAGACGTGTTTCAGAAATTCCGACTATCATCGAGAGAAAGAAAAATGGAATAAAAGGAAAATGCATTGTTCTTAATCTGGAGAAAGGAAAAACGACAGTAATTGGTTAGGCAAAGAACATGAAGTGTCAATATTTGGTCTTTCCTCGGTTCTTAAAATGTTTACGTTTCGAACCCTGGGGTCTTCAACATATTTTAGTTTCGGCGGCCCCAAAGCACTAACTCACAACTGACTGCATTCGCACGGCTCTAGCATGACAGAGAATCAATACAGAGAGTGAGACGGACAGCCAAGTCAATCGAACTATTAAGAATGGGCAAACAGCATTCAGCTGAACAACAGTACTCAGCCGAAAAGTAATTGGAAAGAAGTTGAGGAATTCATATTTACCCTTTGTGATTAAGGAGTGGATCTCTTCCCAAGAAATGCCTACAGTGTCCGAAATGGAATACTAGTACAAAATAATAACTGCACCTTTATTAAATTGGCTGCAAAATCATTAGGATTGCTATTTATGTTATTTTTGAATAAGATTCTGGTCCAGTTCTTTTTGACAACACATTTATTACACACGCACGCACAGGTATTTATTACACACACCACATTTATTACACACACACGCAACGAATAAAAGATGACGCAGTAAATTCAGTTCGGTATCATTAGCACGCAGCTGCACCTTCAGAAGCTCGCACGGAGGAAGAGAATTAGTCATTGGAATGAGGGAAGACGGGAACGTCATCACATGGAAATTCTCCTGCACAAAAATATTGTAGAGAAACAGTTCACAGGCCAACAGTATTAATTGCCGGTTGATAATGGTCCACATCGTGTTGTTTTCATTATTATTATTATTTACTTTTCCACATATAAAAAATGAGTCATCACATCAAAAAATTCAAGATAAATTGACGCGATCAAGAACCCAAAATGCCACTTACGACTTATGCCTGCAAAACTGATAGATCGAACGGAGACGATGCGACAAACAAATTACCTTTCGCCGAGATGGTGGATTCCCATCAAATTTTATAAGAAATCCATCGGTGCGTACTCACGCGACTACTGAAGAAACATAGTGTCAGTCCGTCTTTTCGTCCGAGGATGCCATTCCTCTAAAGCACAAAGTTACAAGAGAAAAGTTTAGAATATGCCTTTGTGACAAATGAGAATCGGACTCAAAGGTGCAATGATTCAGATGAACGAAGTTTGGAATGTGTCCAACATCTGAACTAACATTTCTTTTCTCAAGCATAAGGTGACAAACACATAAATGCCGAGACTTTATGTGAAAAATCATGCAAGATTTTTTACAACGTATGTACCTTTGCATATAACATAATGTAAGAAAAATGAGAATAAAATTTTTTAATCAAGGAAATATGTGCAAATGATTTGGTAGTCGTTCAAAATTTGTTTCAATAATAAAGCAAAGCTAAATCATTACTTCATTTCAACATCCAACTTATAATTTTACGCACAATACTTTAATTGAAAGAAAAAAGACCTACATTTTGAGTGATAAAAGGCGCAATGGTTAAATACCGCGATCGTATTTTTAATTATTTTTTTTATTTTATTTCCCATTTACAAAGAAAAAAAAAAAAAAAAAAAGCATTGTAATCAGAGGGGAAAAAAAAGACTCAACTCCAGACAGAGTACTTAAATTTTAAATCTTCCTGAATTTTGGAATGGATACCTGTCTGTTTGCGAATATGATAATTGAAAAATACAAAATCAGTCGGACATCCACAAGAAGCAAACAAAAGCAAGCACTTGCAAATGCGCTGAATCACAAACAAAATAGGTGAAATTTACAAATATTTATATTACCAGAATTGTAGAAATGGTTTAGATTAAATCCAAATATTGGATTTAATCCAACGAGTTGACCGTCTGTCTGTCTATTCGTATGCATGTGAAAATAATAACTACAAAAATGTAACGAAATTCACTATGGGAAATTTGGCATTATAGCCAATAATAAAAATTCTATATCAAATTTTGGACATAATTGGTGAAATCGTCTCAAATACACATTTGGTTTTCTTTTTCACATTAAGAAGCATAAAACGCGTTATATCAAGAACAATCGCGCAGTTTTTTTTAAATTTTAAATTTATTTTTTTAACTCCAGAAACAGCACAACAAAATTGTAATAAATATATAATGATTGTGGAATTCCAGATACAATATTTAAATTTTTTTTTAAATCGGGTTATCCGTACATTTCAAAACCGCTCTCTTAAATCTCAAAAGGATTCAGTGCGGGGAAAAAGAAAAAAAAAAAAAATGCCTTGACAGCAAAATCACAATTATAATCAGAAAAATTTTATACCTTTTTGAGATGCAAATTATTTAAAACAAGAAAAAAAAAAGAGGTACCGTTGGGAAAATAAACGCGAATGTTTTTATGTTATTTTCTTAAAATTGAAAATCCTCTTTCATGCAAAACAATACAAAATGTTTATTTTCGGAGGTAATCAGTTCCGTAGAGTTCTGTGAAAAGAATAACTGATTTTGCTCCGCTCTTAAAATATAGCCTTAATTATTTTTCGGGAAAAAATTATGCATTTTCTATCTTTGGCCTTGCATGTCAGTTAATTTAATAATCTACATTTATACGGTGCAAGTAAAAAGATAAAATCTTTTTCTAAAAACTTTGCTTTACACTCTTTTGTAATTTGCAAACTACCTCATTTCAAAATCTCGTTCTTTTCCGAAAGAAAATACATAAATAAATAACTCGTTTTGAAAAAAAAAAAAAGATCTTACAGAAATGTCTTGTTACTTTCATTGTGCAAATTGAATAGTATCTTTGTAACATACATTTATATACCCTAAAAATATAATTTTGAACAAACATATAATAAAAATAATTCTCGAGGAATGACAGAAAATAAATGTGTGTGCTTATGCAGTTCGCACTCTCCCTATGTGTATTCATTTATATACCTTGTTCAAATTTTCAATCGTTAATAAAATACTTTTTATTCCTCCACTCAAGTTCAAACACATTTTTTTAAACTTGCAGTGGATGACACTTGATGTTAGTACAGTTTGGTTTTTTCAAATATTAATTAATTAGTTAAATTTAATTCATTCCGTCGACCCTTTCGACAGCTTTGCGCCAATAACCACAAATTATTTTTCAGTATGATGGCGCCAATCCTTTGGCGCATTTTCGCGAGCTGTGACAGGTCGACGGGATAATCCCGAAGTACTTTTCGAAATTTATGGTGACAATAAAAAAAACAATCGATAGGTTCTATTTAATAATTAAATAATATAGTCCTTCAATTTAATCTGAAATGCGAGAAGAGCATAAACTGCTGAATTAAATTAAATCATCTTGCTGTCTATATATTTCAAATAACATGGAAAATCATTGAATCAGTTATTATTAACTCGTTAGCTAGTCGGACCCACTGGCTTTTGTTTCATAATTTCACTTTAATACAATATTTCTTTCGATCTTCATCCATTTCAAAAAGATTTAAATGCATTAAAGTTCATTCTAACCTTGAACTGCTGCTTTACATTTCTGTTTTATTTTAATACACATCTTTTTGCCAGGTTTTCATTTGTTTCAGGTATTGGTTTAGTCATGTCTGAAAGAAAGTTTAAGCTCGGATGCAAAGGAAACGAGCGCAAACGAAACTGAAATATCTGTCATAAAATACGTGACTTTGAAGCCGGTCGGAGAAAATACAGCACTGAATAAGAAAAATTGAAGTAAAAATTATGAAATGAAATAAAATTTTCTTAATTGAATAAGCTAATAAAAGCAGGTATAAAAAGACGCATGATAAAATACCGATTAAAAATTCAAGCGTAATAAAATATTAAATAAACTTAAAACAAACAATAAAAAAATAATTTTTAAATAAAATGCATAAAAAGTAAATTACAATGCTCGCAGATTGCGTATAAAAAGCAAAAGTAAAAATTATATTTTGAAATTAATACCCCGAAAAAAATATTTTTTTAAAAAAAATTATAACAAACTAGCAAACAAACGAAAGCGACTGAATAATTTTAAGAGACAAACAAACAAACCGGAATTCAGCGGACACAATAAAAAATTGTGTATAAAATTAATTTTGAAATATTCATTAAAATCACGGAAAAATTGTACTGAAATAAAATTGATGTAACTATAAGGTTTTTTTTTTTTTAATTTTTATATAATTCAAAAATTATTTTTCAATGATAACATTTTTTGAAAATAAAGCGGCAGAAGGGCTAAAATTCTTTTTTTAATTTTTAATTTACTGTTTTAATTAATCTTTGAACTAACAAAAATCGACGGTGCTCTTGAGAGTTTTGAAGCATCTAAGTGCCAAAAACTGTAGCCCTGCTTTAGCAGCACAAAGCTACACAAGCTTTCTGCTTCGTGCATTGACACATGCGAGACAAATCATATCTGATTTTACATATCTTATTTTCACACGAATTATGCACACGCATGAAAGCTTTAACTTATAATTATATAGATTTTTTTTTCAGAAATTATTGAATAAATTCCCTTCAAATGATGTTAACAAATCTTAAAGAGCCCAAGGAAGCATTTTCCTAAGTTTCTGTGATAATTAATTAAATAATCAATTTCTTATTAATAAAAACACTATGTTACTTTTACACAGCGGTAGTGCTGCTACGGCAAACAGCAAGGTAACGTCTTTTCTAATAAACTAAATTTAAAATATTACAAACAAAGAGATGTTTAAATTAAGTTTATTTTACCTTCTTGATTTTGAAAAGTATTTCTCTAATTTGAAAATTGTTTTTCCGTTTGCTGTTATTCTATATCTGATTGAAAATTTCGCTATTTGCTTTGATGGTCAAGGACGATAAAAATTCTTCGTTGAAAATGACTACCATTCTGTAAAGACATCTTTGAGTCTTAACAAGGTTTCACAAAATTTTGGAACGTCCTTTAATAGATTATAATAATGGTAAATAGATTATGGAAAAAAATAGCTATCGGAGTGTCATTTTCTTTCCACCCCCTCCCCCTTTTTAAGAATTGTTTCGATAAGTTTAGTTTATGTTAAATGATATATGACGGGGTATTGAGAATCTTTGGTCCAGCAGATTTTCTCATTTTAATAATAATAGAGTAGCAAAAGAAAGATTTTTGATATAATAATATTTTATATAAAAAAACCCAAATAAAATGGAAGGCGCGGACGATGAGAGGATTTTATGATATTTTATACAGGAACATCTTGCACATTAAAAATATCAAATATATTTAATTAACACTGGCATCGTGTATAAATTTTCTTTACTTTCCCCCGCATGACGTTTTCACTATGCAGCTTTCGGCAGCTGATTCGATATGCGATTACTTTTACTACAACTATTTCTTACAATCATTTGTACACCACTGTACTTTCACTTGAAATTTCACTCAGAGCTATTGGGGTATAAGCAGTGTTTTAATGAAAATTGTGTGTAAGCTAATTGGAAGGTTTTATCAGTTAAAAATTCCAGCAGTAAAAATAAAAAATAAAAAAAAAACTATTCTTCGTCAAAGCGCTGTTTCTCAGGACGCATTAAAAACAGCATTACGAATGCATAAACTTTTCTGGAAGTATTTCTCACCATCCGATCGGATATGCAGAAACTCTCTCTCTCTAGAATTTACTCTAAATCCGAAAATAGATTTTTAGAATCCAAGGAGAACGACAGGAGAATGCGTAAAAATTTGTAAATTGTTTTTAATGATAATAATATTCAGAAAAATATTATTATCATTTACAAGTAAGTAAATAATGAAGAAAAAAAATCAGTTCTTTTAGGTACTTTAATGCTGTAGATGGGTTTCCTGTCATTACGTTCAAGATGAATTTTTCGAAAAATGCTTACAAACAGTTAGTTTTGAATTTTTACATGAAAGAGATCGAAAAAACATCAATGAAACCAAAATACACCGATTAAATAATAAGTTTAAAAAAATTGGGAAACAAAAGGTTTTTTTTTAAAAACTGATAAGAGGTATAAATGAATATATCACTTATTCTCTAATTCATGAAGTGCAGAACAGAATGAGAAATTATAATATCAAATTCGAACAAAAAATATGCATACTATTTTAATTTATGAGGTTTTTTGTACGAAAATTCTACCAAAGGATTTGAGAAAACAACTTTTAACAATATAAAAAAGCACCGAGACGTATGTAAAAAATGCACGTATTAAAAATTTCGGTAACTTTCCGAGAGACTTCATTTGAAAAACAAACAAACAAACATATTTTAGTAAAAAAATTAATTTTTTAACGCACTCATCTACGTTAAGAAACTTCACTAGCCTTCGCCTACTAAAAAAGAAAATGATCTCTCAGCCTTCACATAGCAGACTGTGAGGAAGTATTCGATCGTGGGCCATTCGTACTGGTTTCAAGGAGTGCCGCCCACCCACAAGGGGCAGGTGTCACGAAGACCCTTTCGATAGGAATCGAAATCTGCTGGGTGATCAGATCTCAAGAGTGCGGCTCTGCATTCCTGGAACGTGGGTGGGAAAAAGTGTTCCGAAAGAAAAGTGACGAAGAAAACGAAACGAGTAGGAGAAAGTACTTTCCGCAAAGGAGCGCCTCCGCATGCACTCCGCTTTAATCCACTTTATGTCATTATTAGGAAACATATCGTGTCGGGGAAATTCACTATGATTTGGAAAAAAAATCTCAAGAGTTTAAATGGGTTTTGCCCCTTCAATAGTTAGTATTTTTTAAATATTTTTTTAAATCTTCGGAGCAGCAGGAAAAAAGAAAGAAAGAAAAATCAATTATTTTCAAATTAGGTGAAGATAGAAAAATACCGTTTACATAGAAAGGATAAAAATGAAAACGAAAGTCTCTTTAGGCACGAAATTTGAAAACTTTTTGCAATGAAAAAAAAAGTTCAATTGGCAAGAAACCATCACTAAAACCTTCTTTATGCACCTTCATTTTTATGAGAAAAGTTTGAAAAAAATCTATTCATTATCTTGCATCTCTACAGAAATCGAAATATTTACGCACTTTACTTTTATTCATACAGATTCATAAATAAGAGTGGAATCTGTTTTTGTATCTCAAGCGCTAACATCTCCTCCTGATTCTGTGGAATAACAATTGTCGCAATAGAAAGAGGAAGGGTCGGGAAGAATTGGAAAAGAAAAAAAAAAAAAAAAAAAACTGCCTTCTCTAAACATTAAACAGAACAAAAAAAAGGAAGAAATTATTTTTATCCAATTGTCGCTCGTTATCATTTATTTAGTAGTAGACGGCATTGAACAAAGGGCGTCGTTGAGTCCCTCGAGTGAGTGACACGGCGCAAGACGCACCTCACCCCTCCCCGTTTTACATAAAAATATAATTAGTCAATGACAAAAAGAGGCAATGTTCGCTTTCACTCTGCGGAAGAGACAGGATGGTGCCACAGAATCAGATTAAAGCTTAAACGTAGGAAAACCTCTTCGACGAGTTAACTTTTCACGTAAACCAATTGCGAAGACTTTTTTTTAAACCTCATTTATCTGAATATAGGTACTATGAGAGAACGGAAACACACTTTTATGCTGCAAATACGATTTTTTAAAAAATATTCAGAACCCTAACAATTATTCCTCTGCGAGCACCAATCAGAATTCGCTTTGTCTGCCAAACGCTTCTGTTTACAAAAACACATTTAATTAAAATATTTATTCATTTAAAAAAATTCCTTTGAAAACATACATATATTGTTACGGAAATTCCGAGGGTTTTTTTGCGATTTGTTGTTCGATGAAATAAAGAGTCCTTTTTTTGACGGACGACGACTTTTATTAACACGAATATAAAGAAAACAAATACACAGTCGAGATGAACACAGGAAACACACAGCAGCACATTACAACAAACAGTAGCCCACAAGTAGTAATCGGTAGTAACAAAAGCCACAGCACAAAAAGCGGCCAAATAGAATTCAGCAGAAGGAGGGAATCACTCTACGGTTTCTTCAAACGTCTGCAATTCACCACTGTCTCCTCGCCCTAGTATCCAACTGCCGATTCACTACCACACGACTGGTCTGCGACTCGATGCTGCTTCTACAATAAACACCAGGACTCGGCACACAGCTCAATAGAGCAATCACTTGAGCTCCACACAACGCTTGCTCTTCGCCGGACTATCCAACTATTCGGCGTTGACTTTCTTCACGATTAAGATTCATTTCACGACTGACTTCAGCTTGAGACTGCCTGACTTTTATAGTCCCCAGGAGTTGGGCGGAGAAAGTTCTGGAACAATCAGGCATATCTAGGTTTCTATTGGCTCAACCGCTAAAATTCTGGAAGGTTCCAGTAATATCTATTTTTTCACCAAGTCGCCAAATTCGTCACCAAGCCACCAAACGGTCGCAAAGCTCTGGGATCACTCATTCGGCATCCGATCAGTATCCAACAGAGCTCACCGTAACGCGGGCTTTCCAGTGATTGAACTAACCGTGCTGTTATTATATATATATATAACAATATATATAATTTTATAGAAAATAATACATAGGGTAAAGTTGTAAAATGTATTTCAGAAAATAAAGGAAGGGAAAAAAAAAACGAGTAGCAGTTCTAACACCAAAATTCACCCTCATTAGCATACAGTGATTTGATTTTTTCATATGCTGTCCATTCGCCCTAGTGGAAACAATGGATTACTAAAGCTCATTTTTTGGAAATACACCGAACATTCGAAACAGAACACTCACTGTGTACGAGGATTTCGAGCCAAGTGCGTTTTAACAATTTCTGACAACAATTTTTAACAATTTTCCAAGTGCGTTTTAACAATTTTAACGATTTAAACAATTTCTGAGCTCCTGTGCAATAGATTATTTGATTCATTTCCATAATATCTGATCATTTTCGATTCCAGTTGGGATCGTTTGTGATTCGTCTTAAATCAGTTACAATGTATTCTTAAACAATTGTCATATATATCACTGATGGCATCATATGTAAGGGACAGGATCGCTTATAATTAGGATAAAAAGAATGTTATCGAGTATCTTGGAAAAAAATTCAAATTGCAATATTTCAAAATTAAAATGAAATAATGGAAAAGGTCATACGTATGTGTTAGATACAAGCCGTCCATTGGCGATCAGATGATTCTCTTGGATTTTTGGTTATATTTATTTTCCGCTTTCCGATTAAATCTGTTATTCCCAGGTTAATATTCTTAACTCTCACAAAAAATAAATAAACATCACATAAAGAGAGAAAATAAACATGTGTTAATTAACTAACTAAAACGTGTTCGGCTCATCACGTACATACAACATTCTAAGAGAACAATATTCCTTGACATTATCAAGCTCAAAAAGTTAATTGTGGGTTCATCTAACTGTAACTTCATTTCCTTATTTCTCATGTAAATTACAAAAACACTTCAGCTTACAACAAAGTAAAAAATATTCACGTGATTAAATATTTGAGGAATCAATGAAAAAGGTTTACATTTCAAAATAATTTAATCTACAGTTCAACATTTCTCAAAAAATATTTATTCAGAAATTGTCAAAATTCAGGGAAAAAATGTGCACTTTTATTAATTAATATTTATAGACCGAGGTGCACATTCACGCTCTTCAAAGTATATCTGTGCCAAATATGAGAGCTCAAAGTCTGCCCTACAGCGCAGGAAGCTAAAAATTATGTTCATTACTGATATACAAGTGATCTCACTCATTAAAAAAAGCATTGTCAAAAAACTATTCGATATGAAGTATTACTTCGATATATTTTAAAGATGATTATAAAGGTTTTTTTTAATAAAATCACTTATGTTAATAAATTTGAATGAAAGTAATAACAATTTTCTCCTTCATAATAATTTTCATATAATCTGAGATATAATCATTTTATTTATTCTTTGCATTTTGACTAAGATTTCATTTTGGGGGATTCGATCCAGTAATTAAAAAAAAAAAGCATTCATTTCGTTTTCCCAAGATTTTTATTTTGAAGCTACATAAGAGCCAGTTTGTTCGAGAAATCAGAAGATGCGGTCGATACCTCTCCAAACAAAATCTGCGACTAGATATTTGGCATTGACGAATAATGTACGTACAAGAAGATTAGTTCGTCGATTACGGTAAAATGGGCGTCTTAAAGAATATGGAATGCTTCCCGTTCAACTTCGCAACACAGAGAAGAAAATCGTATGAAAGAAGTATTTGATTCTCTTAACATTTGGTTTATTGCATCCGAAATTTGATTTAAGATTCAAATGTCATCATCAGAACGACACAAATGTCATTTGGTCCATTTACGAGTTACCCACAAGCAGACAGACAGAATGACGATCAATCCTATGACAGATTCGGGCCGAAACCTGATGCATATTTAGATGTTTGGTGATGTCACCCAGATTTTCTCAAATGATTGAGCTCACCATTGATGGCATTTCATCCAATTCGAAATTTGATAGGAACGCAAAATGCCAGTGTTAAAAACATTTGCTCGCTCTGCGATTTTGAATGATCGTATTCTATAGCCAGATAAATGCCAAAAATGTCTTCAAGGAATTCTGAAGCATACCAAGACCGAATTTTTAATAGTTACAATTATCACTCTTAGTATACTTTGTACACGAGAAAGTAAAAAGAAAGCTAAGCATTTACCAAAATGACAATGATTAAAATTTTAAGATAAAAAATATAAAACAGGCGGCTCATTAGTTTACGATATGCACTATCATCGTCACGATTTATTTTTACTAAGAATTCTTGTACAGAATTTTAGAGATTTGTTTCAAAAAGCCGAAAAGAATCAAGACGTTCATTTAAAGAAACATGAAGTTGCATTACGATAAGTCCTCCAGAGCAGCATTGAGTCCACTGAATTCGGATCTCGGCTACTACAGCAGCAGATGAGTGTGGCCTGGGGAACCAATGACCAACCCGGGTCGCTCTAATGAGAAACTTATTGAGCACAGAAATTAATCTGCAGGCAGTCTGGGAGATGTCAGCTGCCCGCGGCGGAAGGGTCGGTAATTCCGTTTACCCATAAAGTTGGATTCTTAAATAATACAGTTGGGCGTGGGCTTTCATTAGCAGATGGACGAATGAATAACCCAAATATTCGTGATAAGATTATCATCCGACGCAGATGGCGGCTTGCCAAATAACTCCAGCATTTAAATCGCCCACAATTTACGGTTCCACTCAACACAAGACCTCATGGAGTCCTCGGTCTTTTCTTCACTCATTTAATGGATAGTGCTCCATGAGTTAATGAACTCATTAACGAACCCAAATCGCATTATTTTAAATAATGAAAATGGACAGAGTGAAATTGCATTTACAATATACGGCTTATTAACAGGATTAGGAGTTATTTATTCCATGTATGAGTTCGTTATATTTAGCTATTATATGCAGAATACCTTACGGCTGAGTTGCTGCAGGAATATATGTAGTTTCCCAGAATCAACACATGGCCGCGGTTGTTGGCTGGTAGTAAGGTCTCGATTCGAGACCCGATTCTTTTGATGAACCACTGTGTAAAAGGGTATGATGCATGTTAAATCCGTCGGGGTCAAATGTCTTCCCGCTGGTGATGCTTGCCAGCTAACATGTCGTACTCGTCATCTGATCACAGTTCAAAATTAGGAAGTCCGTCCCCAAACAGCCCTAGTGATGATTTACAATGGAGCGTTAATATAACTAACTAAGCCAGTATCAATATCTCAGCAGTTGCCGGAACATCAGGGGAAAATAACGTCAGAAAGAATATTTAGTCGTTCAATCGCCACCTTCACCTTTGGATATGAACGAACACGTTTTTAATTCTTAGCAGCGACTTACAGAGATTATTTTTAATTTTAAATTGCATTGAAATGAGTAATTTTATAAACAATTCCATCAATACGGAAGTAAATTGACATACTAAACGTAAAAAAGTAATGTAAAACTACGTTTTGATAAACTATTAAGAATATGACGAAAAATAATACTTTGTTTCTTTTTCAAACAATGCGAAAATTCATTCCGACGGTCATCTTGAGTTCCCAACCCCTTTCATGCTAAATATTATAGACAAATGTCGTCGTTAACTATATTTGAAATTCACCTGAAAGTCGAAAGTCATCCAATATTCGCAGGATGAGTCTGACTTGGATAATATGAATATCTTATTTAGAAACTGCACGACGATTATTTTGGAATAATCTTGAAATCCGATCCAAGAATATTCAAAGCCACCCTTCCCTTTTCAAACGCCACCAGGAAGCTATTTCAGAAATTTTTTCGGTGGAATTGGTTCTAGAAGTTACGCCCAGTCATCCCTCTGCCAACGAGGATATTTGCTTTCAAGAGCGAAAGGAGACGAGCTCTGTCACTCATAGCCGCAGAATCGGGAACATGGCCCGATTGTGCATTCAACGTACGGTTGGCAGTCATTTTTACCCGAGGTTGCAATGATTTGGCGCTTAATTGTGAGATGACCGAGTTGCTCTTTCATAAATTTTGCTTTCATGTCTGAATTGCTAATCATAATCTATGAATTGGATTTATTTGGTTGTGTTCCTCGCTATACATAAATTCACCGTTTAAAAATTCATTCTGCATTTTTCAAATTTATTATAGTTAAAATATTTTCTCAGAACAAGTTCTTTTCTTTTTTTTTAAGGTGTCCGAGTTTGGTTTATAGCGACTGCATATGTGGAAAAGATCAATTGAAAACTATGATCCATAACCGAAACAGACTTCTAGATTCTTAGCACTTTCAAAACTTTTCAAGGTAAAATACAATCCCTTGTCAAGGATTTAATTATAGCAGAACAATTTAAAACGGCAGAATAGAAGAAAAAATTTAAAGCGATCTTCCAAGATCAGCCATTTTCTATAACTACGTATGTATGAAAGATACAATGGCAATCCCGTCAGAAATTTCTCCTCTAATGAGTACTCTTTACTAATTTCTAATACAATCTCTATACATTTTACCATAACAATATTCTATAAATATAACAACGAGTACTCGGTCATTTCAAATATTTAAACCAGTTACGAAAAATAATAGAAATGTAAAACAAAAAGAAAATTTTTAGAGAGTCTGAATTAAGTTTATTTTAAGTTGAAGCAGTGGCGGCTCGTGACCAGTTGGGTTGGGGGTTCACTAGTTCACTGGAGTAGCTGGGCGGGGGGGGGGGGGGACATGCTGACCGTCCTGAAAGCTACGTTTTTGAAATTTAAAAAAAATAATAATTAATGGCTTTTAATTAGTAATATTCTGATGATTAAATAATTTAACTTAGCATTAAAACATAAATTATAAAATTTTAAATACTTTATATGATGATCTCCATTGCAAATCTGCTTGTATCTCCCCTCCACCCCCAACTGAAATCTTGACCATGCTACTGTATTAGTTTACTAGTTAAAAAACAATATATTATTGAAACATAGGGACTACTTTAGCGGGTTTTCTAGTATTATGAGCATTAGATTTAAAGCATAGATACATATTAAAAGCAATGTAAGAAGTTATAAATTGTAAAAAAACTGTTTAAAGAATACTCACAGCGAAATAAATATCAGGTTTCCTTATTTCCTTTGGCAACAGCTGCTGAAAGTTTGTATGTAAAGTCCATCCTTCGTTCTTTTTTTGAAGCGAATTTGTCTATAAGCCTTTCGTTCAAGTCCTCCATTTTAGAAATCATTTCTTTTTCGATAGACAATATTGCAAGAGCATTGAGTCTTTCCTCATCCATCGTACTCCTCAGGAAGGTTTTAATCCGTTTTAAAGATGAAAAGCATCTTTCAGCTTCTGCGGTTGTCATTGGGACAGTTAATAGCAGCTTCAGAAGTTTGAAATATTTTTTCCCAAAAGAAATCTTACTGCATTCATGGCTAAATATATTAATACTATGCTTATAATTCTAAAAGAACTTTTATAACTATTCGTCACTCGCTACTAAAGTAGATGCACAAAGAAAGAAAAAAACAAAAAAATCATTCTGTCTAGAATGTCCTTCCAGTCAAAACCTGTTCTCAATTTCCTTTAAACCCCCTAAACTACATTCCAGAGAATAACAGTTCCCTTTATACTGAAAGGGGAGGTTTTGGATCTTCAAATGTACAAAGTAAAATATTTTCCCTGTCATCGGAATGGGGAAAAATTATCCCCACTGTCGCTAAATTTTCCTTTAGCGACAAGTTCAATAGTTTTTGCTCGGATTAGCCAATCATGCTTTCCGATTTTATCACGTGCACAAGCGAAAAATATACTTGGGAGGTTCAGAGCTCCAATTTGCGCATCTTTGCCCCGATGCTATAGGAGCGGTGTTTGAAATGATTTACCCCG
The DNA here is from genome assembly GCA_026543865.1 of Argiope aurantia. NCBI lineage: Eukaryota > Metazoa > Arthropoda > Arachnida > Araneae > Araneidae > Argiope > Argiope aurantia. The sequence continues at coordinate 206,492 of JAPMOR010119448.1, forward strand.
TTCTTTAAAAGGCGCTATAACTAAAAATAAACCAAAACAGTAATATAGATAGTTGTTTAATATTGATGTAATAAACTTCACCAGGTATTTATTTTTTAGGGGGTTCACTGAACACTGGACATATAGCACGAGCCGCCACTGCAGTTGAAGATATCTGAAATTATTCACTTGAGAGCGCGGCAAGAAAAGATCTATTCAGAAATAAGCGTTCGTTTTGAAGACGACGCAATATTTTCAACACCTCAGTTGTGTTGATTTGATCACAGATTTAAATTTTGATTTAATTTAAATTTTTGAGTTTGCTTAAGAATTTTTTTATTGTTATTATTATTATTATATGTGTTGATAAATTCTGAATACATCTATATTTTTTTTAAAAAATTATTCACTTAAGAGTTGTTTACTCATTCAACGTTCCTTTTCATTTCATTATTATGTAAATATTACGTACATGTTTTTTTTATATGCCATTATTCCTCTTTTGCAAATTCATTTTGTTTCATCTTCTCCCGCCCACGACGGGTGCCTCTCTCTTCACGGCACGTTTTCCTACTGATATCAAGCTTCCTTCAGGAAAAATAAAACCAGTGGGAGTCGTCCCCCCCCCCCCGAAACCTTCACGCATCGTCGTCAATAAAGGCAGCCAACCGACTGATCGCACAGAAGTGCACTTGCAATCGCAAAATCACACGCCAAATTCGATACCCTGCGCTCATCAGTGACCGCGTTAACATGCTTCGCTTGTCGGATCTGGCTCAAAATCCGATGGATATTTAAAGTGTAGATATTCAATCTGTGTATTCATTCGACTGTCTCGGTTTTGTAATTGTCGTCTCCGTTCACTTTCAAACAACCGTGGAGGCAGATTTCACTCAACATTTGATGGAAATCTACGAATTGGGTTATAATAACTGTATGCTGAATGTCATCCGTCTCATTCAAAGCGTTTCTAAATTGTCTTCATCACAGACATAATGCCAAAAAATACGTTTTTGAAGCTTAGGAGGTCTTAAACATGGAGATCGTTCAAATTTCAGATCTGAATTTTTTGACGATTACGATACTTTCACTAACACTTCGTATAAGAGAAAGTAAAACACTCAGTCGTTTTGCATATTGCATTCCAGATTGGAAACGTGCATTTATTTAATTTTTTTTGTAGAATAAATATGAGAATATGATTAAAGCTATTGAGCATCTATCCGTTAAAAGCAAATACTTTGATATACACGGGTGAGTGATGCCTTCTTTAATCCAGTAGAAAGTGAATTAAAGTTTGCACAAAAGATAAGAGACAACAACAGCGTTGACACGTCAGATGATAAAATTCCACTCAAAGGCATCGTTTAAGGAGGAATACCTCCCCTCAAAACATGACTTAACAGCTAAAAGCAGCTTAAAAAATAAATCAAGAGAGGAAGAAAAAGTTTTATCACGTTTAGCTGCTTATGCGATGAAATTTCTTTCTGTAAACTTTTGCAATATCTAAAGAGCAAATTCAGGAATTCTGTTCGCCCTCGATTTCCGCGGGCTGGCCACCAGACCATTATCTATTGCGTTTTTCGCAGTTTAGAGTGTTTATTTTTAAAATGGCACATTTTTATAATGTCATATTATTATCGTTTAATATATTGTATCAGCTCAATTTGTTTAAAAAACATTTGAACTTATTTACAAAAATTCATCTAAATAGTGATCTTAAAAATCACGTAATCAAAAGGTTAAGAATTTTCTTCCTCAATGAAGTCCAAGTCAGCCATTTGGGATGAAAGGGCAAAGACGGCAGGAGAAGATACTAAAAAGTCGCAGATTTCGAGGGTATTTTTCATTTTTGTGTTCTATATTCAGCAACGTGTAGTGAGTGGGGCGGCGATCGATTGGCAGGCAAATTTTGCACGTGGGCTCAGGTCCCCTTACTCTCTTTTTCAAGACCCGTGTTCTTCTGGAAGAAGATTCCAGGTATCGATCGGCTTAGAGTGAAGCACAGGTAAAAATTAGAAGCTGGGTCTTCACCCCGAAGTGGATAATACCTTGAACGTAGGTTAATAATAAATGGCCAACTTCAAAGCACACATTTTGAGATATAGTTAAAAAAAAAAAAAAAGAATGCGCCCAAACACATACGGAGGGCCCACGAGTTTTTTATATATGGGAACCTCATGATGCATTTTTGTGTCATCTTACAGTGCAATGAAGGAAAAACCAGAATACACTTGACCTCTTCTCTTTTGCCAATTGGGTCATTTGATTTTAGTGCAGAACACATCATAGAACAATGAAGACAACCATGAATGTTTCAGGAAATGCCAATATGAATGAAATATGAAATTTCATATTTTAATGACGTTATAATAACCAAAATAAATGTGTAAAAACATTCGAATGAATAGTTACGCTTAAAAAGGAATAGGAATAAATGAGTGAATAAAGCTTATCTCTTGACATTTTAAAAAATTTGTTTCGGAATTTGACGTGAAAAATGGGAAACATTTTAAGAACTATTCATTGCCAAGAACTGGTAATGTTTTCCCATAAAACAATCGAAAAGGACACAGTCTTTTTCATACGAAAGAGATAGAGGAAATGAAATAACTAATAAAACTTTCCTACATTTGAAAACTAAAAAATATAGAGTGAATTTTCTTTCACCAGAATTATTCATAAAGCAAACTACTGCTTTCAAATGCAACTATTTTTCGAAATCAAATCGAAAGCCTCGTTTAAAACTTTTCTCTAATATAAACATTTTAAAAAAATAAAATACAGCATAATGAAGGACGCTTCAAAACATTCCTCCGGGCTCATCTGAACCAATCAGCGAAAAATCCCGCAATATTATAGAGTAGCCTTTCTTCAAATCTAAAAGAGCTTATTTATTTTCTAACTCGCAATCTTCAAGATTTGATGTCAGAATTGTTACTTCTTTATAAGCCGTAAATCTCCATCATTTCCAGTATCAAAAGTATTAGCGTTAGAACTATTCTCTTAAGAGCAAAAACTGTACACAGCGTCGAGCCTATTTCGAGCAACCGAGACATTTTCTCTCGCGGCACCCGAAGTCTTCATCAAAACTGAAATCACCCAGAGAAAGAAAATCACGCTTTTTTTAGCAGATGACATCACTACAAAAACTTAAAATGAAGAGGAATCAGAAAAATAAATAAAATGAAATAAAACACCTTCTTTGAAAAAGTGTGAGAATCAATTCATGCAGGGCGGCATTTTTAGATCCGTCTTCATTGGCCCCTCCAGAGGAACTATGGAGGGAGGGGCTGACGATTGCAGTTCCTATGCGCAAGACAGAACAGAAAACTCCATCCTTTCAGCGGGATGTAGGATTACAAGGATAATAAAGAAATCCGGCCAGTAGGGAATACTGATCTTCCAACCAGAAACAAATATGTCTCCAAAGGATGCACACACATGCATTCCTCCTGCATTTATTAAGGTTATTTGTTAGAAACGGCAGAATGGTGGTTTCTACCATTCGAACGGCATCGAAGTTTCTTCATAAAATTTAATATGGCTGAATGAATTTATTTCTTCCATTCTTTTTACACCAAGAAAGAAGAAGCGAACGAATGCGGCAGATGACGGTTCCGAGGAGAAAAATCGAGAAGAAAATAGACGGAATATTCATTTCCATTTATGACAACTCTTGGAATGCACAATAATAACTGCTCAGAGGTGCTGTCTGCTTTCTGAAGGAGGTGATTTCGGATGTCATTGGATGCTGGACTTTAGACGCAGTTTCTGCGGATGGTGACAAATGAACTGCAGTGGCATCTAGAAATCCACTTATGAAAACTTAATTGATTTCGAAGAGATAACGAAGACAGAGACAGAGGTATAACATTTGAAACCATAATATTAAACATTATGTGACTCAAACTAATATTTTCTATAATATTGGATTTTAATCGATACGTCAAATATACATGTATAACGTATGTGGACCAGAAAAGGCTCTTTGTTGAACGGCAAAGCCAAATAAATGTAAGAGAACCATAACATTTCAGACTCATTAGTGAATACTGTAATTACTACATTTCATTGAAGCTTCGCTTAACTAAATGATTAAGCTATAAATTATATTTAAAAAAATCTCTGGAGAAGACACCAAAAACTCGATTCAGAGGAACAAACGCATGAAAAAAAAATTAAAACTACAGAAATACGCGACAAAGTTTAATTCAGCGTAAAATAGGCTTAACCAACACAGGATAAAATAATCGCCAGATGTTTGTGGGAATTGATATTCATATCGTCCAAACCTATTAAAAGGGGAAAATGGTTTTAGCATCAACATAAAATTCAAGAATTTACTATTTTAATTATATCAGTTTCATTTTTATACATATTTTTTATATATAATTTTGTACGCAGTATATTATGATGAAATTAAAACTCACCCATAAAAAACATGCAGTCGCATGCTTTTGCCATTGATAAAATGAATGTTTAAAAAATCGTTTCCCTTAGACATTAACAGAGGAATAAGATTCACACTTCGATGCATGTGCACTTCTTCATTTGCGTCCACATTCATGTGTAGCAGGCCTATTCTCCTTAACGTCATGTGTATCAAAAAACAAGATGCAATCTACATTAATCCTTTAACAGCCTAACCAAGTCAGTAATCTGGGCGAACAATCAGGTCGCCAAGGGCAGCGAGTATTTATATCATGGCGCATTGTTTGTTTAGAAATATGAATTCTGACGAGATATATTTTTATACATAATACTAAAGATGAATGGGCAGCTTTTAGTTTAAGAACAGAATTTAAGCATGGTACACTCACATATAAAAAGATCGCTCAAGTGAAATTAGGAATGTTAGCCAAGCGACGCCATTCCACGCGCCTGTAGCTTCACTCGGATATTTTTTACATATGTACAAGACTATATTAAGAATAATAATAATATATATTATTATTAGGAGAGGAGATGGTTGGTAGATATCGATAGTTTTTGATCGCATATCAGAAAGTATCTGGAATATAGGATAGTGTGAGTGTACTAGTTAGTGAAACAGAAGTGAAGGAAATATGGGATTACATAGATCACTCTAGACAAGACGAAGCGCAGTAATCCATTTTTTTTATCGGTAAAAGGCGTTAGTAGAACCAGCATTTACTGTTTAATGCGCATAAAAGTAGTACATCACAAAGTACAATGAAATGATGGTGCAGTGATTTTAATCATGGATATACCTTGATAAGTTCGACTTTATTATTAAAAAAAAATACAAGACTTTCGGAAAAACCGGACTTTTTGACATACATTCGCCCCTGCTGGTTCTAAAACTGGATTACTTCAACTTTTTCAGTGAAACGACGAAGTTTCACCGAAATGCATCTTGCCTCCACGCTGCATGAGTGGCAGTGGCTGACATGACGAATCCGTGGTATGATGCGGCTTGTTTCGGTGCTGCTATCGCAAAATAAGGATAATTAATACTAGTCGCTTTACATCTTTTTTTTTCTAGTGTACAAAACAATATAGCAGAAAATAACTCATTTCTATTACGTGGAATAATGATACTAGAATAATTTCATAGAGATTATTTATCGGTTATTTATAGTTTCAATGAAAGTGTCTTCGGCACTCAGGGAGATTCTTGAGAATTTTAACACGTACTAGCTCCCTTCTGAGAACATGGCAATCTCCTCCACTCCAGAAAAACTAGTCTACAGAAAGATCTACAAAGAAAACAGATTCAACAGGCAATTTTAATTCAAAGAAATGCCTTTTTTTTTTTTTTTTTTTTTTTTTTTTGATTTACCAATCTCAAAATTGAAACAGTGCATAAGTACCAGACCTCGAACATGATCAGTTAAGTATTTTACAGAAACTTTGTATTTTCAAATTCTTTAAAGCACTTATAGATTACTTAAAATAATGTACATGCACGAATGCTTTTCTATGTACAAATATCCGAGTTATTTTTGTGGAATGATTAATTTTCATTGTAGCAAGTTACGAACGAAGATTCTGAATCACTGACTCATCCCCAAAAAAGGTCAGTAAATTTCTACAAAATTTTTTTACTGTTTTATTAATTGATCATTTTGAACAGTTTCAAACTGAGATGGGTTTGATAAATTTTGCTTCTGGATTTCCCCGTGATCTAAAACAACAGGGCATATCTTGTGCTTCGTCGTATTGTAAGTGTATAAAATCGAATATTCGTTTTGGGCCGGGGGGGGGGGGGGTTCTGCAATCAATTGCAACTAAAGTGTGATACAGACACATGCTTTTGACACAAGATCACATATCGAATTGCATTCATCTAAGGCAATGAATTTTTGTCGCACACGCGAATTTTAAGATCGACAGTCCCTTAAAGAACGCTTTCATTGACTATCATTCCTTTTTTTGTGAGTTCAAAAATAGACACCCATCTACAATTTAGATACTAAAAGTGCATGTTATATTTCATCTCCCAGTATCTTTATAATTTTAAGAAACTGGGCTCAAAAGCACATGAAAGGATAGACAAATAGACAACTTGTTGACATCGAAATTTAGATAGAACTCTACAATTTTGATGTAAATATTACATACCAAATTTTATTCGTCTACTTTATTGTGTTTTATTCACTTAACGTGTTCTCACAACGACAAAATTTCAGAACTGCCTTTTTCATGATTCACAAAACATTAAAAAAAAATGCTGTGCAGAAAATATTTCTATTACAATTTTTGTGAGTGGTATTGTTCCCTTTTGCACATTTCTTAACCAAAAAATAGTAGAAAAATCACAAAACAGTTATAACATTGCTTTTGATCGGGAAGAAAAGAGAAGAAAGCAAAAGGTGAGATAAGATACTCTGAGAAAAAAATGAACTAACACTTCTGATTTTTCAAGAAAAGAAAAATAACTACTTAAAAAAGTTTTAACGATAACTTAAAAATAACCACTAAGAAAAAAGATAAAGCACGATCCACCAACTACATATCCAAAAGGAAATACCAATAAACCACTGGCCGAATTAATTTTTTTTAATTCATATGAAAGCTTATGATCCTTTGATACGTCATTAAAGATCCTTCCCCACCATCAATGCCGTCTCCAACTTTCCAGAAATAGCGTCAAAAAAAAAAAAAAAAAAACCTTGGCAGAGCCCCTAGCCGTAATATTTGAAACGATTTCGCCAGTTTCATTTACCAATATATAAAACAATCAAGAAAACCAAAGAACCAGGCTCAGTCACTAGCTTGCTTTCGCAAATTTTTGGTTCATATGAAAGCTCACCACCTTCAGATATGCCATCAAGAGTCGTTTACTCTCTACCACCCGCCATTTTTGAGAGAAATTTCAAAAACACAAATTCGCTGAACGTGTTCTTTGGAGAAAAGCACGGTAATTACTGTACTGTTTCTCGAAACCTTTTATTTTATATGAAAGTTGGGGAGCTCCAAATATGTCATCAATGATTGCATCTCCCTAATTGTTAAAAAATCAGCCGAGATATCGGAAAATAAATATATTTTAGAGCGTCCAACCTTATGAACTGGACTGATTTCGCAAATCTATATATTTAAAATAATCAGAAACACAGAAGAACCAACCTTTCAACGCCAATCATTAAATTGATTTTGTCATTACCAGAAAATCAGAAATAATTTTGCAGTTCGCGTTTAACTTGTTATGCTAAGATGTAACTCATCAAAGTTGTTTGGCATGAAAAGATTGGCATCGTTGGCAAAAAAGATAGCCAGCATAATATAAGCTAGTATGAAAAGCTGATGGGAGACTGCTGTAATGTCTTTAAAGCAAACTTGCATTTTTAATATTTAATGAGTATATTATCTTTTCACCTAGCAGCAATTAATTTTCCTTAAAAATAAAGGTGATTCACTGAAACACAATTCACTGAAACAAATTTTCACAAAAGAAATGATTTAAAAATTAATAATAGGAACACAAACAAACAAAAAAGAAATTGCTGCTAACAGAAATTAAAAAAACTGAAATAGCAAATTAGAAAAATTCCGATTCTCAGATGTTCCATGCAATTCCTTCAATGCTCAACCCTAAAAAAACATTTTGTTCTGTTAATAGTGACATAGAAGATTTACTCCCCGAGTTTGGAATAAAATTTTAAATCTAAACTAGAGTGTGTGCTTTTTTTTTCTTTCGCAAATGCCAAAAAGAACTCACGAATCCTTCCTGCAAATGGAACTTCTTTCCTTCCAAACTGAAAGCGAAGTTCTCTTACCAATGCAGTGGGAGAAAAACTCGCATAACATGCATATGGAAGAGTTGGAGAGCAGTGTTTGGTTTGTGAATGCAAACGAGTCCGATTTTAAACCTAACAGACCGAAAATATTTTTTTGTGACTCGAAACGGATCATCCCATTAACTGACAGATGCGTTTCGACTTTTTCTGCTTTCCACCCAATAGATAATACCAAATAACATTACACATGAGCCCTACGCCAATGGTAAAAATGATCGCGTGTATATCACTTGGAGGAGCAAGTGTATATAAAATAAAATGCGAGAAAAGGTGGATTTTCATGCATCCGAATGACATGGAAATTTATAAAGAAATTTTCCACCACGCGCAGAAAACAGAACAATTCACGAACATCGTAGTTTTATTCCTCAGCCATAAATATTCTTTCACGGTTATGTTAACGACAATGAAATAGTTTTTAAAAACTATACTTCAAATTTAGTGTTTCTTTATGGGAAAAAAAATCAATATGCTGCATACTATTTTATTCAAGAGGTGTCATGTGGTCAGACAAGGATTCGGAAAACGAAATAACATAAACATACAAGGGAAAAGTGCCTAAAATGTGGTTTCTTAAGACAAAAACTACAAAGGATTACTTACCAATATTAGGGTGATTCAACTTCCGACAAATCCTAGCTTCCCTTTCTAATTTTTGGAAATCTGAAAAGAAATCGATAATCAGTCCCTGCAAATAATAATAAAAACAGACCAATATGTTCGTCGTCTTTAAAATTCCTTATTTAAAAATGGTGCACAAAAATGGCGGATAAGGTAATAAATGAGTCATCGTTTAAAAATTTATTAACAACTCATAAATTCACATTTCTTAGGAATCAGTAATTGTTTGCAAAATCACCTTCTCTGTTGACAGAAATGCGAATATTTTAAGTTGCAATTAAATCTTTATTTATATACCTCTAAAATCGATATTCTAGATGTTTATATTTCAGCCCTTATAAATCTTTTAAAAAATCTTTTCGAAATCAGGTGCCGTTTTCCAAGATATACATTTTAAATTGTAAGAAAAAGGGAAGCATCCTCACTTCTTTTTAAAGTGAGGATGCTTCGAATGGTTAAAATGAAATCAGAATAAGAAAAATATGATTTGAATCACTTTACAAATTTTAATAATCTTCAGGAAGTTGATCTCTTTATGTGTATGACCTCAAGCAGAAAACTAATATTCAGTAATTTTCGTAAAAGGTTATCAATTATCACATCATACATTATTTTTTTAAAAAAATTACTCAATTCAAGATATTTTATATGATGAGATAAAATAGGCCTTGATCCAAGTGGCAAATTAAATAATTTTTGAAGTTCATCTTTAAGGCTTTTTACTGTGATTTAATGTAGATATTCTAAAAGCTTTTGATTTTTTTTTCCTCTAATTTCATCTCTTTATATTCTTTCTTTATCATTATTATTGCCTCTTCCAACTTATCTTCCTATGAGAAATCTGGAAAAAAAAAAATCCTACTCACAGAGTTTCACCAAATCGCGTAAAAAGATGACGGGGGTATTTAAGTAGGCAATACAAGGAGCAGCAAAACTCTCAAACATGGTGACCTCCATCTCAGATACCGGATAATATAACCAAGAAACAAACTTGCCAAAATGTAGCCAATTGCAGTCATAATCATTTCCTAAAATAATCACTTGAACTTCATAGCTTGAATCAAAAGTAATGAAATATGAGCAATGGATCATTCCTCCTACAAGACAATCCCATCCCACAAAAAAGAACAAAATAACACAAGTACCTCCGGTTTCCACAAAACAATTGCTGAACGGAGAAGTTCCAAAAATAACTAACAATACTCAAAAAGCAGCAACCATGGAAGGCGATATTAGGAATGAGCAGCGTTTGGATTTTCACCCTACTAGTGAGAGCATAATTAACTAAAATTATTATAATTAGTACTTCAATAAAAAAAAAATATTTCATCTGTAAGCAGTGTTTTGTAAGCGTTCCCAGGAAAGGTCCTGGAACGTTTTAAGAAATTTAATATATAATTTGACAATTAGAATGAGCATTAAATGTTGGATCAAATCTTCCCGAAAAGTTGATCGTCCATGAATTTCTTTCCAATTTAGGAGAATTCAGTCTGAAATCTGCCCGTCTATTTTTTTTTTTTTTTTTTGATTTTGCGCGGAAAAAAAAAAAAAAAAAAAAAAAAAATCGCAATCAGTTACATACGGGTCATTTAATCGCCAGAACCATTGACAAACGCTATAATTCTGTTCCACCAATTTAAATATGATTAAAGGGTGAATATCTTCGGCCCAGAATATGTATTGAAAAACAGCTCGTAACGCTTTACAAGTGAGAAATGTCACGAAAAATAAATAACTGACACCTTTTCTGGAAGGCTAATAGTAGCAATTAAGAACCTGCCTGCCGGGAAGAATTTCAATTGAAACAATTGTCATTTTCTCTTAGATTAAAAACAATGTGCCTGCTCGCCATCTCTTTGATGAGCTCACGAGCGTAAACGAACTCTATTCGACGACTTTAAGGAGCATTCGCAGTTGAAAATTGCTTCGAGGCAGGAAGCGAAGTAATAATCCGAACTTGAGGCGAATTTAAATGCAGTCGGGGAGAGAATACAAAACGATGACAGTGGCGACTGCAGAAAAGTTAAAAATAATTTTAAAAAATACTGCAATAATTGACAGGAACTAATTTTATTGTTCTTTTAATTCATTTTAATTTCTGCGCATGTAACAACGGGCCCGGGGTAAAGCAGTGGAGTCCCCTTTCCTTTTGAAAAGAGAGAGAAGCAGGTCTTACTTTCGGCAGGCAGCATTCGTTATGCGATTTCATTTTGTCTTCCCTGGAGAAAAAGAAATATCAGAAGGAGAACAGTGCATCCAACCTCAAGTTCTCTGCAGGTTTGTTTTATTTTCAGGAGGAAAAATAATATTTAAAAAAAAATTCGATCCCACTGTGCAGATAATTTATTTTTTTTCTTTTTCCGAACTTTATTTCAAATTCAACCGTTAACATCACACAATAACAGGAAAAATAAAATCACACGGATGATAAATGCTATTATAAGAGTCAACATTTGTGACTCTTTTCAATACAAAGCGAAGGAAACTGAAAATGTACTTTAGGAAAGGTACAATCACTGAGGTGCACTTCACCGAGGAAATGAAAGAAGGCAGGGATGTAGAGAAACGGCGGAGATGACCATTTTAAATAAATGAGGTAAAAAAAAGGGGGGAAACGGCCTTGAGTACCACCACACTATTTGTGTAGTATGAAATATCATATTTGGGCGGCCTAGAAATAAAATTAGGCTTTACTTCAATGTATTCTATACATTAGTGATATCATGCTCAATGAAGAAGATTGCTAGTGTGTTCTGTCAGTACCTGATATTAGGTATGTATTTTTAAACACTCGGGATTAAGACGCATAGTGATATATATTGCATCATTCACCAAAAATTCAATCACTCATAATTTTCTACGAAATATCAACTGGAGTTTTAATGACCTGTATAAATTTATATGTTTTATGTTTGCAAAATACTCAGATAGAATGAATAGGACATAAATAAAAAAAGATTATCTAAATGAAACAGTGGATGCTTGGATCTCTCTGTAGTGAAAGCTACTAGGCCACTTTCACTCAAAATTCATACATATGCTTTCATTTTCGAATTGTATTTTAGTGGTTAAGGTGGAAAATGTCGCGGTATACACACATTACTTTTAAACGCGATCAAAATACATACATATTTAAACAGTAGCGAAGCCTTTTTTTTTTAAGCATCAAACGTTAAATCCGTAATGAAACTATCATTACCATATATTATCAATGAAACAGCATTGCTTCAGTTGCGGTTAAAGCGTTTCGGCAAATAAAAATTTTATATAGAAGTTCTCTGACAATTACAAACATTTGAAAAATGATTATTCATTTTGATGAAATCAGAACCAAACTCGCCGTTATACTCGGACGAGACCACAAACGGACTTGACAGCAGGGAGTTGAAATTCGCAACTGCAAAAGTGAAGTAATGAGCATCAAGTGCACATGGTGCATGTACGATATCAAGGATATGCCACAAATAACGATGTGGAAAGCTATAAGAAGTGTCCAGAGATTTCACCCATTTAAGAGATGACACACTCAACAATTGTCCTCGGGTGATAATGAGATGTGAAAAACATCGGTTTTGTGGCTCGTTTCTAGGATGACAATTTATAACGAATTGCTTTGGCAGGTGCCGCAGAATGAGGAGGCTCATTTCCACTTAAATAGCGCTGTATATGCACGTAATTGGTGAGACACAAATTCCCATGTTCATCAACATGGTCCTAAAGTGACGGTGTGATGTGGCTTCAACTCCTCTTCTGCACTCATCTCTTTGGGGGGAAAACACACTGAGGTACCAATGAGCATGTTTTATTGCTGGCGCAAGATATGCATCGATGCACTACAACTTTCTGTTGCTTCAACAAAGGAACCACAATCTTCATTCGAGGCAGTGCACTACCAAACATCGTGTTGCGTTATTAGAACGACAGAAAGATTAGCAGGTCATTTTCAAAATCTTGGTCGCCACGATTATCCTATTAGAATCGATGTGATTTTTGGCCACAGGGATACTTAAAGAGCTACGTTTATAAAGGCAATGCTCCAAACTTATTTGTCTTAAAAGTAAGAATTTTGTGACTGTATTCCGCATCCAAACAAATGGCCACCGAATGTATTGCAGTTTCTAGAGCAATCAGACCAGAACATATCGAATTGTATTTGTGATAATAGCGTAGTTCCATATGCAATGGCAATAAAGATATTGTTCAACCTTTCATAATAAAACAGGTTAATTTAGAGTTAATCTCATGTAATTGCAACAAAAAAAATGGCCTGTTAAAAAAAACATTTCCTTTGTTGATATTTATTCTATCTACATGACAGTGCATTGTTAGGCATGTTAAGGAATATGTGAATTGCCTGTTCCGCAGCGTCATTTCCTCTACAAACAGCCGAAATAAGAATATTTCTTCCCCATTAGAAATCAAAACTGCATACTTAAGAGATCAAGTAAACAAAATCTGCGTGAAATCCACTGAATAATTTTTCCTATACAGAGTCATTCTGCAGGGAAAAGTATTCTGTACTTCTGAAGTAGACATAGAATGAAAACAACCTTTTTATATTAACTAATTTGATTAGGAATTAGTTTTGAAGATACGCGTCCGCTATTTTCGAATGGGATGCGTTATTTTGATTCATAAATCAAATAAGGCCACACACTAGAAAATCTTAGAGCCTCAGATACAAAAATGTATTCAACAATGCATGTAGGAAATATTGGAAGAGTCTACACAACATTTTATCAAACCATTATCGAATTCAAAAATGCAGCGATATTAATTTTCAATTTAAGGCTCAATTTACCTAGTACAAATGGAACAAACTTTTTTCTATTTTTGGAACATCTACATATTTTTTAAAAAAATTAAACTATGTTGAATTTCTGTTGAAAATAAATAAGAGAATTCAAAAATTTTGATGGCAATTTTTTTCCATCGATTAATTTTAAACAAATTTTAATATAAGAAGATTTAACAATATGTGCTTAAATCCAACATTGATTTTTTTTTTAAACTTGGTAACTAAGTCTTATAGTATTTTTATAAGTGAATTCTGAAATACACTCAAGAAAAAAATTAGGATAATGGGAAAAAAATTATATTTTTTAAACACGACTGCATCAGATTACTGAAAAACAGAAGATGATTTGTTTATCAAAAATATGGAAGTCAAAGAAAAATCTTGAATATCTGAAAATAATATTAAGAAAATGAGCCACTATATGTATTACATATAAAAAAAGAAACTTCTAAAAACGCTTATTATAAAATTGAGCTGTATTATAATTGAGACAAAAACTTCAATTTGCGTAAAAAATTTATATGTATTCTGTTAGCTTCAAATGATTTTGTTTGGATGGATGGCCTTATTTTTTTAATAGCTATATGTATATTTGTGTGTGTGTGTGTGTGCAATCATAAAAGCGTATTTCTCATTTTTTTATTTTTTACTTCAATTTAAAATTTATTATTAGTCCATGGAAAGTTCTATCAATCGTAAAAGTTCTGTATGCCAATTGTTTAGCCATAACACGGTAAAAAATATCCCAATTCTTTTGGTGCTGTAATCAAAATATACTATCAAATTTATGAGTGTAAATATGCTAGAATTGTTTAAACAGATTTAATAATGCATTACGTAAATCGGGAGAAGAATTGTTTTTTTGACTGTGAAAATAAATTTGACACCTTTCGATTCGCACCATTAGAGCCGCGAGTTCACCTAACACATATTAATAGCATTGAATTCGCATACAATCGTTCCTCAGGGGAATCCAGAAATTGAAGTAAATGAATGGCGGTTGTTGCATCGACCCTTACTTCACCATTCCGCTTTTAGACGCATTGAATTATGGATATTCAACAATCGCGCAAATCCTGTATTCTCGTCTTTCTAATTATAAATGGCTTCATTTTTGCATGAAGATAAAGAAGATACAGTTAAACAAAACCTACACGAGAATCTATTGACCAGGATAAAGGAAAATTAACAGAAAACGACTGTCCTTCCATTTTTTAGGCGCATTGTAACACACTTATTAGCTCTCATTATTTTCCTTTAAAAAATATTCCACTATTGCATTGATTAAAGTGCTTAAAAATTTGCACCTTTGACACCTATACAGAATAGCATTATCTTAATAATACTTGGTCAATTTTGGAATGTTGAGCTCTGGACTGACTGTTTGTAATCAAGCAAAAGGAGTCATCTAAAAAATGGAGCAACAAGTCATTTTTTTTCATCACATATATGACATTTCATAGTCACTATTTCTCTCCAGTTGAAGTAAGGATCCTACAATTTTTAATATCTAATTCACGCAGCCTATTAAAATGTTGAGAACTGAAAACGTCATTGTATAAGGGACCAATAGAGAATAAGAATAAGGGAAGCATCACAAAATAAGTCACCATCATAAACAAAAGTTTCTTCCTGTCTTGTACATATCATTCTTTTAGAAACTGCACAAGTTCGATTTAGAAAAAAAAAAAAAATTCTTTTCTCGCTGAGTATTCCAGTAAGTCTCTGAGATTCTTAAATGTTCAGTTCCTCAAGCTTCTCTTCCCTTCTTTATAAAGACTGCAGGACAACGAAAGTGAACAACGTTATGCGTGATTATCAATTTTTTTTGAAGTGATGCACTCGTTGCATTCTGAAATAAATGCTTTCTTCCACATTTGTGGCCAGTCCTTCGAAATTTAAAACTAAGCATATCCCTGCAAATTTTCTAGATAGAAATGTGAAATTTTGTACGTATAGGTTAAAATAAGAGAAAAATTATACTAATTCACACTTAAAATTATGATGGACTTATAAAAATTTAATTTTTGCAATTTTCGTACAATTTCCTACTTTATTTAATTAAATTTTGTAATTGGAAGTATGTGCAATATTTAAAAAAACAAAAACCTGTTTATAAGTGCAACCATCTATTAAAAGGCTAAAACGATTATTATTTTGTAAAAAAAAAACTTATTTGAACAATTTCAACATAAAAAATACATTAATTCATTTCAATTATCAGCTTGTGCAATACATATACATACATATTAAAAGAACTAAACATTGATATCCATTTAAATTTAAATCTAAATTTAAATTTAAAGCCCGTTCTATGTTGTTGTTTTTTCTTTTTGTTAAATAAAGTTAACCCGTAAGAGATATAAAGATTAAATCCTCATAAAACTGAAAATTATAAACGTGTTCCTTTGTAATAAATTTTCAAGGCAAATTTACCACATTTTACTTATTCTTTTCAACACTCGTCTGCAACGCGGTAAAGGTCACCAGCATTTTTCTCACGGAATCGTCGTTTCGTTATTAGGAGTATCATTCTCACGCTGACAGTGATTGATTACCGTATGGCGTACATTGTAAAATCGCCAAATCTTACATGCAAAGATAAAAGTTATAAT
Source organism: Argiope aurantia (assembly GCA_026543865.1). Taxonomy (NCBI): domain Eukaryota; kingdom Metazoa; phylum Arthropoda; class Arachnida; order Araneae; family Araneidae; genus Argiope; species Argiope aurantia. The sequence continues at coordinate 222,772 of JAPMOR010119448.1, forward strand.
GTGGTAACCTTTTTAAAGCTTGAGTGCAAATGACACTATTTAATGAGCTAGCACAAATGCGACTGAGCGCAAATGACACACAACCGAGCAGTCACGGTTGGAGATGAAACATGTATATAGTTTTTAAAATTAAAACATCGGTGATAGCATCGCCGAAGCTGGACGGTGAACAAGGCTATAATGCCTAATACTTTGTATGATTGATACAATATCATCTGATCGAATATGTGTGAGGTTGAGGAGATTATCAATCAAATCTAAAAACTGATACTGAATACTTGATACTCTTAATCTGAATCCGTTTTTTGTACCTGATACAAATCATCAGATTGATAATAGTATACTTCGTGAGAAATATTGTTACATCCTTCTTAAAATTTCTTTTTAATAATAGTTACAAAATTTTACAACGTTATTTGTATTTGTTATATCATGCAAATCATTTTATTATATTATCTTTAATATCTTAAGATTATCTTATTTTTCAAACTGAACAATATTTTTTGAAAATTGAAAAGTACATAATAATTTTATTCAATATTTAAAAATGTTAAGAATATTTAGAAAGTACCATTCCAGAGCTATAGAGAACAGATTAAGACCAATTCGTTGCTCGTAGACTCTCGGAGGAAACGAAAGAACACGAGTGATATCATACAGAGTGGTTGCTAAAGTTCATAAGCACAGGCTGGCTCATTTCTGCATAAAAAATATACGCAAAGGGCATTTTGTGAATCAATTAAGAAAGAAAAAAAAGTAACTGTTGAAAAGGACAACCCAGATTGACAATAGTGCAAAAATACAATGACATGAATAACAAATCGCACTTTTGGAGTGGAATGTTTAAAGGATTCTTCCGGCAAAGATAGACATGTTATTAGTGCAAATACGTCACTGTAAATGTGCATTTCATTAAACCCACGTTATACATTTAGCCTGCTCAACCTTGGCTCATTGGCAAAAGACTCACTATGGCAGTTGTCCTTCGTATACGATCAAAGGCAGAAAAAAAAGTCCCCCCCCCCTTTTTTTCTTTTCTTTTTGTATGCTTGACTTTTGTATGCTTGTCTGGGGACTTTTGATTCCCCCTTATGCAGATCAAATTTCCAAAAAATTATAAAATAAACAGCCTTTTCTCAAAAGCGTTTCAGAGAGAGGCATTCATCTTTTAAACAGTTTTTATCACAAAAGACCACAAATGGAAAATGGTCAGTTCTCAGAAAGTCCATTGAGACGTTCAAGAGACAGAAAATTGGGACCCATGCATACACATAATAAAATTTAAAACCTCTCCAAAGAATTTTTTTTCTCCTTATTTATTGGAAAAATAAATAAAATTATTTATTTATTGTCTGATAAATGATCATCATTAATCCTAAGTAAAGGATTACACATTTATTTTAGCTTCTAAAGCCTTTTAGACTCTTTGATTCAAAGCCATACCAATCCATTGCAAAAAAAAAAAAAAAAAAAAAGCAATGGATTACAGGCATTATGTCTATCGATCTCGATATTTTCCCCCGTCTTTAAAATTCCAGAAAATAAAAGTTGTCATTTTTTTAGAAGAAAGCCGAACAATTTATTCCATCTACAGGAGAGTTTTTTGCTTTGGTTCCATTTGCGGGCCGTTTTGAAGCCACATGGACCATTGGACAGGAACCGCTCGATCCGCGATCAGGTGACGAGAATGACACCCTCGCCTCGTGGAACCCTCGAAGTGGGATGAGACGTGCCCTCACAAAGCGATTCTTCCATGAAATCCAGGCTGGAATCTCGGATGCTGGTTCAAGAGGCGAGATTTTATCTTCAGGCCACCAAAATCGTCAAAAGCATCCAGATTCGATGAATTTAAACCGTCTTGAAAATTCCCAAAGCTAAAATTCTTCATTTATTTTCAGAATTTTGTCCATTTAAATGTGTAAACAATAACTGAAGAACGCAACTGGCAAGTGAAAAGAAATCTTTAAACGCAGCTTTAATGCAAAAACTGCAGATCTCTCTCAAAACGTTGAAAGGACTCTGCTCGTTTGCTTCTTTGTTTGGATATTTTCGATTAAATTGCACATTATTTTGTTTATGATGAAGCGCAGATGACTCGAAAAAGCAACAAGTTGGGGGGAGACCTGTAGATGTGAATCAAATTTTAAGAAGAACCCGCTAAATGGTGCCTATTATAAATGCAGTGACTTATAAATGCATATGAGTAGTTTCCCCCAAACTTTCACGCCTGTTCTCTAATAGAGCTGAATGTGTGCTTTCAACTCGTTTTTCCCCAATCGACTGAACACAGAACTGCAATGAAAGTCAGAAAATCACAAACTAAATTTGATATATTTAAGTCAATGCGTCTTTCAACATCAGAAAGTATTTTTACTATCCATCTTTACCTGATACTCAGCACCATCTGTGAAAGACACGCTCTCCCTACCGAAGGGTTGCATTTCTCGTAGGGGCGCCAATGTGCGATTCATCGAGAGACAACTGCAAATGCACTGAAAAAGCGAGTCACTTGATATACGTGAAAATCGGCACACATATTAGTAACTGGCCCATTTTTGCAATTATTTTGTAATCAAAAGGTTTTCTTTGCTCCTCATATTTCCTAATTTTAAATTCCTGTGCCTTTTTAGGACTCCATGAACCCACGGATAACAACCTCACTCCGGTTATTTTTTAGAGGCCTTCTAACAAACGTCGTAATCAGTTCTCAATTTACACAACCAGTTTCAGAGAAATCTAAAGTTTAATTCAAATGGCTACTCATTTTAGACCAGATTTCATCCACCTAGCTCAAAGAATTTTTGAGTCATTGTGTTCACAGATAAATGTGCCTTTATGAGAGGGTCTGAAACGTGGTGATTCGACAAAACTTCCGAGTTCGTATTTTTTTATGACTACCATATTTTCCTTGTGTAGTTCGTAAATGAGAGAGTAAAAAAGGCCTCATAGTTAGCACGCATCATTGTAGTATTTCAACGTCCGTAATGATTGTTTAGACATGTGACAAAAAATACAATTCGTTCAATTCGCAGAAAAAATGAATGATGCCTCAAAAAAAATCAGAAAACACTATAAAAGAGATGCGCAGGTGTTTCGTCATTGCTAATGAAATGAAACGATTGCATTCAAATAAATTTTTGGATGCAAGAATAACAATTTGCATCGGAATGTTTCTTCTTGCATTTCCCCTTCCTCACTTTTAAGAAATACTCCACAAACGATTCAGACGGGGTTGAACGTCGGTCTGTACTTTCAGAAACATATAAATGCGATAACTCAAAAACGCAATGACATAAATATATCAAATTTGATAAGCAATTTTGATATATTTATGCAAATGTAATTCCGTGTCAAATGTTCGTTTCAATCGGTTCGTTAAAAATACAAATTCATCTTAATTAGAGATTTTGCGAGCTCATTCTGCTTTAAAGCACAAATATTCCACAATGGAATATTTTCCCGTCACGTTACTAAACTCTCGAAAAATTCGCTCATTGCAAAAACAAAGCAGTAAGGTGAATGGCCACTAAAAAAAGAAGAAATTCGTACAGAATTTCACAAGTTTTTGTCAAAGGAATCCTTTTTTTGAAGAAAATGAAGGTTTCATCCTAACGAATCCCAGTTCAACAATTGACCATTGAGCAACTCTTCATTCAACAGAGGGAAAGGTCCAAAAGAGTGCAACAGCAAAGATGCGCTATAATCGAACAACAGAAACAAAGCACCTGTCCCCACAAAAACATGTTTCATTTCAAATTAAAGTACATAAGCAAGTCAAAATAATAACAAAAAGGTCTTTAAAAACCATTCATTTAAAAAAGCGACAGCTTCTTGGGGTAGTATATTAATCGTATTGAGAGAAAAGCATCAGAAAATCAACAGCCTACTATATTTAGTATTTATTTATGACAGTGGTACAAATGTTCAATTCATATTTCACGATGTTGTTGTTTTCACACATTTTAGAATGAATAGCGAAGCAGCATGATTCAGGAATCTAAATGTAAACTATAAGTATCTTTAAAAACTCGAGGATAGAATTCGTCCTTTATCTAATAGATAATACTTCGACATTTGCGAAATGAATTAGAACTGATAGTTTACACTGCTTTAAAAACACTATTCTTACAGCAACGAAGAAACAGATTTTTGAATGTCTATGAAACAGAACGGTGTAAATTCACCAGAAAGAAATACAAATTACAAATTTTCAATGAAAATAGAAATTATCGGTGATATATATATATATTCACATGAAGAATCTAAAACTTCTAGGAGGGGGGGGGGGAGATAATTCAATTTCTTCTTTTTTAAAAAAGAGTGCTTTTTTTTCTAAAATTAATATCCTAAAAAAACACAAGTGCATTTGTCGCTTCAGAAATAATTATGGTGATTTAATTTTTTTAATATAAAAAGTTATGTAAATAAAAGGCAGATCTGTTAATTAAGAAAACCGTTCAAGTGATTAATCAAAATAACAGCGTTAAACGCAAAACTTTTCTGGCAAATACAAAATTCTTCCAAAAAAGAAAAAAATTAAAACGAATGAATAATCGGTTTGAACTAATGATAAGGAAGGAGAGGAAGACGCATTTTTTCCCCATTCTAAGAGGAGGGGAGGGGGAATCTGACGATTAACTTTATGTTATCGAATGGAGAAATCCTGTTAAGAGAGAACATACTACAGAGCATACATGTTTAAAGCTAATCGGATACTTTATCACTACCAGATCCAGCACAAATCGATCCCTTTAAAAAAAATACTGGAGCTTTTTATCGCGAAGTAAAAGAAACAAAATGTAATATCGTGGAAACTTTTTTAAAGATTACAGGAAGAACATATTTTCTACGCTTTAAACGGATTAAATCCCAAAACAATAAAGAACTGCCATTTGGTACAAGATTAGTTCCAGACAAAATGCACTTTCAGTTCCCCACCCCATCAATTAATTTTTTATTATTGCTCTGAAATACAGGTACGGAGTAAATATGGAAGAGGGGGGATTGTTTAATTTTGTAAAAGTTTTTTTTATGAGGGGGAGGGGTCTTTTGAAATTGGAGTGGTTTGAATTTGGTAACTTAATATTTCTGATTTCTCAAATACGTAAAGCGGGGAAAAAAAGTATTTTGATTGTCAAAAATGTCGATGCCTAGATATGGATGAATCTTCGTTTTTAAAACTCTTCACAAGTCAGAAAAAAATTTCGGAATTATTTCAGTCTGAAGACACAATAGCTCGAAAAGGCAACAAAAATTACATTTGAAATGCGCATCAAAACCGTTGATACCTCCAAATTTTGGATAAAAGATAACAATGGTAAATTTGTCTATTATTCTCCCGCCGGTGTGGTATAGAAGTTTAGGAAAACGGGTGCCAGCTCAGGTGACGTCCTCGTCATAATCCTCATCCTAACGGGACGTTAATACAACCAAATTAAGCTAAACTTGACTATTGGTCTGTATCGTAATCACTTGTCATGAGCATGTGATTAAAATAAGTGACAAATGTAATGAGCTAGATGAATGAAATTCGGCATACAGTTTTGCATTGAAGAACGCACCCCTCCAGGAGTCTACCGATTCGTGATAACTGAAACACGCAACCAGTAAGTTGCATGAATTTTTATAACAGAAATGCTTCGAATTTAGGACTTTGCCACACGTGTGGAGCACTCTCCAATTTATAAAAAGAGTTTCCTTCATCTCAGTCCACAGCCACAATCCGAGAAGCGATTGCGGAATAAATCCCTTTTTTTCTGCGATACACATACAGTATTCAAATAATTTCACTAATAAAAAGTTGCTTTATAAACATTAAAATGTACTCATCATCACCTGATGCTTATTTTAATTAATTTAAATTAATTATTTTTAAAAACTGCTGATCTTTTCTGTTTATAATTGCTAAGTTAGTTTACTTCCTTCTCATGTTGCGAGATACTTTTTTTTTTAAACAATTAGAAATTCGGTATCATCAGATACAAGGGAACAGTGAGAGGAGGCATGTGAGAAAGACATCACAAGAAATGCTTCAAAACACGTTGAATGCCGCGCCAGTTTTAAAGAGTGATGATTTTTTATTATGAAATGCATACAATTGTTGGAAAATTGTCTGCAACCGATAAATTACGACGTGTGTTCATGTTTATTTAATGGGGTCATCGGTAACTCCACAGCCAAATTGTGTGCCGTCACTTGTGATACGACACTGAACGTGTTTATAAGACAATGAAACTGTTTGCATTTCTTCACTTGAAAACTTGCGAAGAAAGCCACGACTCGAATCAAAAGCAATGCTGGAAAAGGTTGGAGCTACACGACGATTTTGCAAAATGTGCTATTAAAATAATTCAAAGCAACTATAGAAGAACGTTTAAGAAGGTTGCGACATCTTAAAGACTGCTGATTCAGCTTCCCTATGTTTATACCTTTATTTTATGCATAAATAAGACTATTTTTACATGTTTCATACAGCATTTTCTTAATATCATTGTATTAATGATAGTAATGACGAAAAAATTTTAAGTATTGACATCTGCCCAAATCATTCATTTCTAGAAATATCGGCGTGACGGTCATCGCAACGCCCACCACCACACCACAGTCGAGTCGAATGCCGCGCATAGATGATTTCTCATAGCATTGAGTGCGTTAATCAGAAATTCCATTGAAATAATGGAAACATGTATTGAAACGTTTTGCAAAGTCTTTCAGGATTTAACTCTTAATAAAAACGATTTTACCTAAAGCACTTCTAACCGTTTGGATGAAATTGAGAATTTACAATAATTAAGTATGGAAAAATTCGGAAATGCCCCTCTACACTATCAGACTGTGTGTGTTCAGCTGAGTACATTAGAAGCGGAAGAAACGAGTATGCATTTTGGAGTATGTATGCAGTACTTATTGTCGAACTGGTTTGACACAATTCTGCAACGTTGCTATAAAAATCACATAGCACATTTTATTTATTTCGGAACAGCCTTCTTGGTAGGGCGTTGGATTCGCAACCCTTGGGTTGTGAGTTCGAACTCCGTCGGCCGAAGACTCTCCGGGTACATGGTGCACTTATAAGTCTGTCGTGGTCACAAAATCCTCCATATCGAGACAATACAACTGGGGATACTCCATACTCCATATACTGGGGATACTGGGGATAACTGGGGATAACTCCATACGAGACAATACTAGAGTGGATCAGAGGTGATCGTTCTCTAATTCAGGTTCAAATTGCGATCTGTGGATGAGTGAATGAAGTCCACCCCGTGAAAAGGGCTGTGATGCATGAGTAGCTAAGACGTACTCTTGGTCCTAGATGGCGCTACTGAAAGCTAAAACTCCGCTTAAAATCGCTGATTTCGTCAACGGGCTTGTCTATGACAAGAGCGAAAAGCTACAACAACTCCTTTATTTCACATTATATGCCAGCTGAAAAGGCGAAACCTTCATTAAACAAGAAGGGCAGTTATAAGAAAAACACTTTGGCTTCTATGGAAGTCGGTAGTCAGGAGTTTTATATGTCACCTATAGTGTAAAAGTGTCAATGAGTAAAATGTTTCATCTATGCGCACATAAAGTTTCACATTTCTATTTGCAGATATGCTCATTTTAAAATTTAGATGGACTAATTGCAAAAACTAGACGAAAACGTTTCTTTTTTAATGCGAATTTGTTGACTACAGAAAGACCATCAAAAGCAAATAGTCATCCAGTAGTACATCATCTATATGGATAGGGATCATTTTAACAAACAATAAAATACACTGAAAATTTAAAAGCATTAAAAAATGATGGCAAGTATTTTTTTTTACCAACAATTTGATGATTCATTGAACTTTTGTTGACCTCTTAGCAAAAGTTGGACGATTCATGAGCATAGCATCCATCCCTGTTAACACGGCTCAGTTCTGCGGTATCATCGTCATCATCTAATCAAAGAAGTCAAGCTTTGTTTTGTTCATTTCGATGGGTCGACAAACATCCATCCTTGATAACACGGCTCAGTTCTGCGGTATCATCGTCATCATCTAATCAAAGAAGTCAAGCTTTGTGTTGCTCATTTCGATGGGTCGACACTGATTTTATAAAGAAAAGAAACTTGGTGACATTGATCTCAGAGAAGTACTGGGATGAAGAAAATAAAATTCTTTGTTGGCATTTCTGTGCATTCTTTAAGAATGGCACATTTCAGTAACAAGGACAACATGTGTACGCTGAAACTTTATACCGTAAGCAATCATAGTGATGTCTAGTTGAAGAACAATATAAAACTTGCAAATTGTAGGCATCTTTCAAGGTTACTGAGAATTTTTAGGTAGGTTGACAAGCTTATAGAACGGTTTAGCAATTACAAATTCCCAAAGAGGTACGGGAAGGATAAAATATTATACATGTGATATAAAAATTGGCTTATCGAAATTTCAATTATGTATCCATACAGCATTCGTGGATACAGCACTTACATAAATATATAATTTGGGATGTAATTTTGTAGCTACAACTGTCAAATTTTGATTACAATTCATTGGAAAAACGCATTTAAAACAGAAATGCGTCTTTTGGATTGTATTAAGCGCATATCAGGAATTAATCTAAAAAAAAAAACCACCTCCCAAGATTATAGGTATATTCAGTAAAATGCCACTTAAAGTCAAACGTAAATATTTAGCAACTTTTGCGTGCTGTTGGCAGTACAAGGCGTTCCCTCTCTCACCCGAAATCCGCCATTATTTTAAAGGGGGAACGGGGGAGAAATAGCACCTCTATTAAAGAGTGCGCTAGAAAATTTGGAGAGAATACTCCAATTAGTTATGTAGCGAAATCTCCTCGTTCCAACAAGCCAATCCCAGTCATTTCTTTATTTAAAAGGGCTGTCCATGAATGCATCTGACGACATTCGAAAGGCCCATCATTTATGCTGTGAAATGAATGCCTCTCATGAGATGGGCATAGATCTTATAGACGCTCTATATTACAACTTTGCAGATAGTTTTTTTTTTTTTCCCCCGAATGAATTTAGGGAGTCTGATGTAATATTCTGTTTCCGGCGATGCTTTTAAAATTAGTTTTTTTCAGCGTCTGCTGAAACCATCGCCATCTGTTTTGTTTATTAATGTAGGAGTTAAGTACTTCTGTTTCCGCTCGATAAACACTGTTATACCAAAATAATTCCCTGGAGAGTTTATTATTAAGCACTGGTTTTTTCAATTAATCCAATAGTGTGTGTGTGTGTGTTATCTCAAACACCTTTGTACGAAATACTGATCTTCACTTAAAAGATGATGAGAGATTAGCTTATAATCTTCAGAATCAGTAAAAATATCATTTTTTTCCCAATCAAATTGAATCGAATGAATCAAGTTTAAGAAACGTAAAATGTCGTTGACCGTTTTAACGAATTTGTAGTATCCAAGGTAATGCTGAGAATAATATATTGTAAAAAAATTTGGATGATAAAATTTGGTAATTTTTCAATTTGATAATAAAATGGTTTTATTTAGAGATGGACTAAAAGTAAAATATATATATACCATTTTTCTTTCATTGTGATATTTTACTTCCTTGCGCACGAAGCAAAATGAGAGAAAGCTTTACAAAAAATTCGACCTTCAGATTTAAGATGAATCAGACCTTAACAACGTCTGATGTGTTCATCTACGAACTCGAAGGCACGCATTTTTTCCATTCACTTTTAACAATTCTTCCATTCCACTGTCCCTTCTAATAGCTGAATGCATGCTGAGAAGATTTTAGGAGCTTTCACTGCTCTCTTGAGATAACGACGCGGTTCACGTGACAAGCGCGGCAAAAAATTCTGTTCATTTTAAGGAGGTTCTTTGAGAAGATTCCATTCTACCTTGGTATGCTCTTATGACAACCAAAACAAGACACCCAATCAGAAAGGAGAACCCGAACATATGGTTTCAACAGTCAAGAGTATTTCCATTCACCTTGTGAAGCGGTCAATTATTTCCGGACAATAAATTTTACGATAAGACAGAGGTGAAGAACTTATGAAGTTACACTGGAAAAGTTATATTGGAAATTATGTAGAAAAATCAATGCCTTGGTGTATCGATGGATCTTGGATTTTGGGCAGGCTGTAAGATTTTACCCACATTTAGAGATCCCTTTTGATATTTTGACACACGAAACGTGAGAACGCGAGAGGTAGAAATACCAGGATGAAAAAGGTCATGCAAAAATTTGAAAACTAATCTTCGGCAATCCTTGGGAATGAAAGGGAGTGGAGCATTGTTGGAGACATCGCATCTTCTAAAGGAAAATATTATTGTTAATCTTATATGCAAAGTATGCGAGAAAATATCTAGATCTAGATTTTTGGCATTATGTCTGTGAAAAAGATTACTCAAAAATGCTTTGAGCTAGATGAATGAGATTTGGTATATGGCTTTTACATTAAATTTGCACATTTCTATTAAATATTGAGAAAATCCACTTAGAGGAAATTTGACTGTATGGATTCCAAATATAAGTTAACACAATAACTACAAAAAAAGGAGAATTAAATGGTACACTGATTTAACATCTACAGAGTAGATACTTGCCAAATCTAGCAAAAGGTATAACCATGTTTAGTTTAGTTTTGTTGTTTTTTTTTAATTAAATTAAATTTTAGTTCCAATCGATTGGGAAAAACATGTCTAAAACAAAAATTCTCTTTCATTAGAGAGTACGCGTGAGCACTTCTGCAAGTTTTAATATTAAAGATGTTGAGTTTGATTGAGTTCATGATGCATCAACTCTTTCTATAATAAGCAATGTCCTTGTGAAGGAATGAATGAAAGAATTGACTGGAGAAATCGAACCGATTTCAATCAGAGATAAAGTATACAGAATTATTTTTAAAAAAATCGTTTATTAAAACTAGATTACAACCTATTGAATGTTTATATTTAAAACCGGATCCTTGTTTATTAGAGCCTCGTACAATAACTTGATAAATTCGATCAATAATTGTGTACATCACTACGTAGAAGATTAACTACGCGTGTTGTCAAATAATGATATAACTATTTAAATTTTTTCCCACCTTCCGAACATATTACGGCAGAAAATTATTCGTTCCTTGCATATTATTTTTTTGCCTAACATATTAAAATTTAAAAAGAAAAATACATTAGCTTTTAAGTGATGTCAATTGGATAATTTTGAAAATAAATTTCATCACATTTAAAAATTTATATAAATTATATAATTTACAATTTTAAGTTCTTTTTCTTTTAATCTGAAATATTGAACCCATTTTACTGTTTGATCACACTGACCACCCATGCGTCTTGCCAGCATTAAAATTATGTTTTGCCTTCTTCAAACACTTTCACTTTTTTATTTTTTTATTTCGTAGCATAAGAATTTTTTGACACGCGAGTGTAATAACTGGCGTTTTAAAATAATTGTAACTGCTCGATTTCATTTTGTTTCACATTTTAGCAGCTTCAATAAAATTTTAAAGGCCTAGTTGGCTTATAGTATGGCTTTTAATAACTGTTTGTTTGTTTGTTTTTTCTTTTGCCGATTTTGTAAGATTTTATTTGATTTGATAAGTTTGTCTGCTTTATTGAACTGTTACCCCACCGGCTTTAAAACCGTACTTTTTAAAAACGTAGCAACGGACACGTTTTTATAACTCAGTTTTTTGGACTCTTTTTAATACTGTAGCATCTTGAATCCGAGCATTTATTTTTCCCTTCAGTCTCTTCTGTCACATACTCAGGGTTGAAAATTGAAACACTGGCTTTCGAAAATCTGATTAAATATTAAAGAAAATTTGAATATCAGGTATAATAAAAATAATACAGGTATATCTTTGAATTACAAAAACTGCTGGAAGCCAAAAATATTTGCATACAAAGATGTCTTCGTATGCTATTATGATCAGTATTAGATCAAAGAAATATTAAGTATCTGATCTAGAGTGGAAACTCCACGCAACTGTAGATTCAAATGCATTTTTGTTTTCTCACATATAAAGTTAACACTTAGCCGAAACAAATGATCTGATATGTGATAACTGGTTGTGCTCGAACTACTTCAGAATTTGCCCATCAAAGCAAACATATGCAAATTAGATAATTGAAGAACACTTTCATTCTCATCCCATAACTTGGGTGCATTAACCGATCGTATAATAGAATAAGGAATCTTCTTGTCCTTATATTATATATAGAGAGAGACATTCTTTATGGGGAGAGATGGAGAAGAAAACCGACCGTGTGATTTTATTTATTGATCCGGTGATGCAAAGGTGTGGAAACGGAATTTTCTCCAGGAAGGCGAGTGTTAACAATTTCATCTCGTTCATTTCTTATTCAGCCGCAGACTTCTTTTCCCTCAGAAGCAACAACTTCGATAACTTTCGTTATTAACGGGTTCATTTCCACTTGTTAATAAATGAGTGAGTTTTTACTCTCTCCTGAGTGCAGAGAACAGGAAGAAAACGTTTTGTAATCCATTAAAAAAAATTGAAATTGACGATTTATTTGTGGAAAGTTGTTGCGAAAGAGCTGACTGCTTAGCTCACTGCGTTCAGCTTGTGCAGGTGTCGCTCAATTTTGATTTGAGTGCAAGTCAGCGAGTGTCATTCGCGCTGCGTTGTAACAATTTATTTTATGCGTTACTAATTCTACACAGACACAAAATAATCGATATTATGCGAAATATGAATAAGCGTAACAATAATTTTAAAGATTATAGCGATGGGGGGCAGTGATGATTTTTTTTTTTTTTTTTTTTTTATACAAAGACGTGTCAGACGGTTACCATAAGATGATGATATTAGAAATGTAACTGATGCATCAACAGATGAAAAGAATTCTAATGATTGGAGTTGAGTTTCTGCCGAAATTAAGCAACATAATCTTTTATATTTCTCACCCCCCCCCCCCTTTATATATTGCATCTCTCTATCTATAGATACTCTTTTAAGTTTCTTTATACATCATAAAATTATTTAACACATCTTGTCTGTAATATATACAAAACGAATGCCGAGCGAATAAATTTAAAACGCAGGAATCTGTGCGAATGAAATTTAGATTATTGTTTTATCTTCAGAGTTATATATCTGTATTTGTATCGTGGATTTAAAACCGCCAGAGAGTTGACTGTGTCAGTCTATTCTTTTGCCGGTGAATGTGATAATATCGTAGTCTAGATAAATTATTTGATTCATCTTGTCCGCAAAATAGTAACTTGCAACAAATTTTGGAATCAATCGGAAAAGCATTCGAAATACTTCAGGGTATCGAGAAGCCAGAAACGCGCCGAGTGAGGTATAGTTTTTGAATATACAGTCCAATATAGCCCATCCGGCGATACGCACTTTTTTATTGAACACTCATTTCTTCAATTCTTATATATCTTTTTTCCTCAAAACAAATAAAAATGTAAAAAAAAAAAACGGCAATTCCCTCCCCTCCCCCGTATTTTAAATAATATTTTGTAGTTCCTTTCAATTGCTGCCATTTAACAATAATAAGAACGATTTCTCTGCCGCGTACGTTGGCATTTTATATGTATATAGATTTGACAAAGATGTGATTTGAATCGTTTTGCAGAAACATCAAAAAGTTATTAGCTCCAAATAAATATAAATAAAACTTCGTTCTCTTCCTGTTCGACGCTCGCTGCCCGATCCGCCACGAGACGCAATTACCTCATTAGGGACTTACAGCGAGAGTCATCGCCCGAAATGAATTCTAACGGCAGCAAAATGCAACCTTCTTCATTGTTTCGGAGTCATTCAATTTGCGCAGCTTCGCAACGTGGAAACTTGGGAATTCAATCGGCTTGATAAACACGGCGGAATGAAATGAAATGCAACTGTTTTGTTTTTAAAATAGATTTTCAGACCATTATTTCTACTTTCTTTCTTTTTTCCTTGAGATCATCCTATCGGGAATATAAGTGGCTATAGAAGCTTGCAGAGTGTTGTCTGTAAATTAAAATAATCCTCCAGGGAAAATTTTAATTTAAGATCATTGGTTTGTCCCATTTCGTGCAAATTCAGAGTTAATATTTTACTTCCAATAAATGGCAATGATATACATTAGATTCAATTGGTTTTTTGAATCTCTTGCTGATGAATTTTTAGAATGAGTAGATATATGCTGTAAGGGAGGAAAATATATAATGAGTCTTCTGTAGTTGTTTATTAAAACTGAAAGTGAAAATGCCATGGTTCAGTCGTCGTGGATATTTTTAATGGTTAGATACGGGCATCTTTATTGACTTAAAGCCTCACATTTTGCATCAACAACCCTCTGTCGATTGATTTAGTGAGCATGCACGCAAGGTGACCCAAAAAATTTTGTCATAATGAACACCTTCGAATCCATATCAAATTGCTTTCTTTCAACAATACTTGCGCATACGCGATGGAATTTACCAGTTACGACTTCAAGACATCCATTTCTGAATTCATCTACAAAAAGCTACTACTACTAATTTCCCTTCGTTTATTAATAATGCTAATCAAAGCTGGCTGAATTATTAGCATGCGAATACAATTAGCTGAAAATGGGAAAGTTCTAAGGGGTGAGTTTTGGCACTATATTAATGAACGCAACTGCACATTTGCCTTCAATTTTTAACCAAACCTGACTGTCGGATGACCCTCTTTTTATCAATTCGTATGCATTTCAACACAATAATTCAAAAGCGCAACCAAGTTAGATGAATTTCAATATGATCTTTGTATATATAAAGGATCTCTGCATTGGACACAATCGATTAGAGGAATGATGCCCTTTAAGTTGAATCCAGATGCTAAAACAATATTTATTTATTTATTATGGCGCTCTTACTTCCTACGCAGTTTTTCCGCAGACAAGGTTTCTTACCGCCCAAATGTGGCATCGGGACGATATCGCATTGGGCATCGAAATTTCGCTTGGTATGAACATTTCATTCACAACATGGTGTTTCACATCACTTGTTATTTCGTCCACAACATGGTGTTTCACATTTAGTATCAAAATGTCATTCATCCT
>JAPMOR010119448.1:237795-286395 GCA_026543865.1 Argiope aurantia
AAATATCGAGGTCGAATCTTTTGCTTTATTTTGCTTCGCTATAATAAATTTTTAAAAAAGTAAAGAAAAGAACATCAAAATGCCACTTTCGGTTTTAGACCACATAGATGAGTTTGCAGCTGCCGTAGTCTTATATGAAATTGTAACAAATGTTAGGGGGAAAAAAATGTGGATAACCTTTTATGTATTCTTAAAAGTATTAGTAAAAAGAATTCATATCGAAACATTGACTTTTTTCAACGAAAACCATAAATATCCATTCTTTCCTTTCTAAAGAGAAGATAAAGAAAACTCGTAAAAATGTAGCTTTTCTCGGCTCTTGTAAACATTTTACAATCGCAGAAGTTTAGCTTCTGATTTTCAGTCATAACTAGAAAGAAAACGGCCACATTGCGATGCATATTCATCTCAGCCCGCTGCGTTTGAATACTTCATTTTTGATTCTCACAGGGAACCCCAATGATTACTTCTCTTTGCTCATTTATGGAATGGAAGGGGGCGTTTTTTAAAAATATGTTTTTAAAGAAAATTAGATATTCATATTTCGTCCACTTCGAAATGGTGAATGTTATCTCTATAAAACTTGAATAAAGAGGATTCGTGTACTTACCTTGAAGCGAACTATTATGAAAACTATTTTAGAATGGACCCTACCATTTTGATTAATAATTCAGATAATTTCAGAACCAGCATTTCCTCTCCTCAGGACCTTCGATGGCACCAAAACCAGGATTTAACATGCACAATTTGGATTTGCAATGGAATCGAGGAGAGCTCTCCAGTCATAAAGCCGAGGTGGCAAATTTAGTGGGAATGAGAGTGACTGGAAAAGGATCTAACAGTTTTGAACATTCATCAGATACCAAGAACAACTTTGAGCACAGTCAGAAGATTGACATCTTATAGAATCCTGAATTCGAAACAGCTGGAACTTCCAACCGCGAAGAATATTATTTTGGCAGCTACTAAATTACGATGCAAATGGCATTTTGAATTGCCTATTTACTCAATTACAGAACTTTTTTGACAATATTAATAAATTTAATAAAAATAGTTTATAAAATAAGAAATTTATTAGAATACAAAAAAATAACTTTTTCACTTTAATATTTTCTATATTTTAAACTTCAGTTAGTATTTATTTCATAATTTTTTTATTAAAAACATTATGGAGTTTCAAAAATATTTTTTCCGCATATTTATAAGTATATGGCGTTACGAATATGCAATCAAGAACCTTTTTTAAGTAATTAATTAACTTATAAGTGTGAACTGAAAACACACAAGTGTGCAAAGCTTTAAAATTCCGGTACAATTGAGAGAGAGTGGATCACAAAATCTCATCTTTATAAACATGAAAAAGTTCATTCACGAAGCATTATGGCATCAAAGCATCAAAAAAGAAATCGATTATGTCAAAAAAAATCGCAACTGCATTAAATTCGCTTAGCTCAAATTATACTATTTGAGGGACGCTTTTACCAGATGGCGCGCCATCAGAGGCTAGAAGATAATATCTCCGTGCCAATTCCTTTGGAACGCCGAATCGTATCGATCCCGGCCTTCACACCGCCACTCGCCTTAAAAATGCTAAACTTAATTTCGAACAACTACACTCTAACATCCCAGGACAAAAATCAGCAAACCTTGAAAGAGTGAACCGGAAAACACGCTTCAACGGGATTCCATTTTTTAAAATAATAATTGCAGGTTTCGATTTTTTTTTTCGATTACTTCTTACATTTATGGAAGGGAGCAGCGGCACTTTTTGCGAAAAATAAGGGCCCTCGACAATTCGGGAAAGAGAAAGAGCCGAAACAGAGACATTTGAGTTCGCGGAAAGAGGGGAGAGACGAGATTCCCATTTTCAATATTCTTTCCTTCCTTCTTCGGTATATTGCTCGGAAATTTGAACAAGGGTCAGAGGGTGGAGTTAAGCAATTGGAGATAGATAATGCGTGGAAAGTTCTGAATAAAATAAAATAATTTTAAATACCCTGTTTAGATCATTACACTTGCGCGAGTTTTATATTGCATTCGCTTTACATAAAATTGATTTCCTTTCCCCCCCCCTCATCTGAAGAACTTTTAATTAAGATCATGCGAATGCGAAAGCAGTAAGAAAAAAATAAATGAGGAAGTAAAAACTGCAGTATAAAGCGAGCCATTTTGGATAAGACTACCGCATTACAATGATTCTAAGATTTCATTTCTTTTATATTGACTTATATAACTTTTTAATTTTTCCTTTCCCTCTTAGTGTTTCTAGGTTGTAAAGATTAATCTGAGAAATCTATAAAGTGAATTAAATTGACAAATGCTTTTGCTGAATATCCACAACAGATTTCAGATTAAGCAGCTAGATTGAGCCACAAGAAAGTCGATTAAAATAAAGTTATTAATCAAGTTCACAAACAAATGCAAAAAGAAAAAAAATCTTAATGATGAAATATAAATTACAATAATAACTATCGAGAAAAATGAACCCGGCGCCTAGCTATGTCAATACTTTAAATTAGTTATTACAATATTTATAAACACTGAGCGTCTGTTTCAGCGTGCATAAAAGTAAACACCATGCAATCACGAGTCATACTAATGAAATAAAATCATATGTATTTTCATGAAGTGACTCAAATTTTAAACATTTAAAATACATCATTAACGTGTTAAATAAACAAAAAAAAATGTGCTGAAATGTGAAACGAAATGGATCGGGATATTAAAAGAAAGGCCTTATATAGAGCTTGCTGTCCATATGGGGTGCCTACATTCTTCAACATTCTAGAATCGAAACATTTATGCTACAAAAGGGGAAAGAGTAAATAAAGCAGTTCTTCAGCTGTATACGAGGTGTTCTAAATTCATGGAACAAGCGTTTATTTCCTTAACTATTGCGGTTAAGATTATATACTCCAATTACAAAGTTTCATCAAATCTGGAAAAAAAAAAGTATTTTAGCTCCAGTAGAAAGAGAAAATAAAAAAATAGAAAAATTAACTTTTTATAGGCCTCCAAATCGAAAAAAGTGCCAATGATTAAAATGCTCTTCTTAAACACATCGATAAGGGCGTCAAGTTTCACGCTTCTGTCTGCTGAGTCATTAAATGGCATTTAGAGCCTGTTTCCACGTCTCTGACCGACGTCTGAGTCAGATTTTCGTTGTAATTTTCAGGGATAACTACATATGACGAAAGATTATTAAAATGACAGAATGATAAAATAATAGCGCATTTATTAACTTTCATATTTTTTTAATAACTGGTTGAAAAATGCTTTAATTGAATTGTTTGAAAACCTTGTTCAAAGTGGACAAATATATGAAGTTCCTCTCTTTTTACAATACCGATGCCATGATGAAGCTCATCGCTTGTGGCTTCAATACAGGTATTTTGAATTTTTCGGCAAAGAGATACAGAGCGTATACTGACAAAGCCAACTTCTTCCTATCTTAATTCCTTTCAACCTTAATTTTAGTTTTATTGTTCCAAAAGCGACGATTTTGAGGATCAATATTTCTATCTCGATTAAAGTAGTATTCGTTTATCCAAACTGTATTTCTCAAAAACGAAAGATTTTATTTTATCGAAAGTAAGGCCCAAATTTTAAATTCTAAAGTCAACAGCGTAGTATTGTATATTACAGTTGCATATACTCGACCGTATATTACGTTGAAATATTCTCTACATTGTCGGTTTTGGAATGATGGATTCAGCACTAACAGCAGCACGAGGGTCATTTGGAAAATAAGGCATTCATTTTTGCATCACATATATAATGCCACTTCGGAGAAGTAAAGATACTGTCGTTAGTAATCACTGAGCTGTTCTGTAAACATAATTCCTAGAAGGATACCGGAATTTAGAAAACGACGTTTGTATTCGTTGACAATTAACCCTTCATTAGATAAGCCTAAAAAAAGTCAATGTAACCATATATTCCTTGTTAGTTCAGTTTCTTTCTCAATAAAGTCGATGCTGCAACTACAGATGCATCATTAACACATTTTTTCTCAAGTCGTGATGATGTGCACACTATTTATTTAATGACTATTTTTTGCATCGAATACATTAGCATTTCTGAAATAAACGTCTTCATCTAAATTTGCGATAAGTACATCTCAATTTAAAATAAGCATATTGCTATACATTTTTATATCACTTATTTATTTCAAAACCGATTACATAAAACGATGTAGTCATCATCCTAAATGAATACTTTTGTTTCAATTTGGAAATGCCGATTCGTTTCCAGGCTTTTGATAATATAATGCAAATGATAACATCCACTGCGATCACAATAAGCGGCGACCATTGAAGTAAATGTAACAATTGTAAATTAAGTAAAACCCATTACTTTCATCCATTCCAACGTTCATTCGAGGAAAATCAAGGCTAACTTCCCGTTCTTACCACATGCTCCCAACATTTGTTAAGAAACAATGGACATCTACTATTTTAGCTTTAAAAGTTTCAATATCACAAAGTGTCGTCGCAAAAATCCTTTTACATATATAACTCCCATCCCGAAACTTTAAAAAAAAAAAAATCAAGAGGACTAATATAAAGCGAGGTTGAAGCCTGTGGTGTCATCTGCCAAGAAATGTTCCGTCCAAGAACCACTGGCCTACAGATTTCCAGTGACGAAATGCTTTCCATTCAAGACGCTGCTAGCTACGAGCTTCATGACTGCATCAACGCGAACGTCTCAATCCGTATCCAACAGAAATGGTTGATTTAGTCTCGGGGAAACACAAAATGCATCTTCTCTTGTCGAAGCTGCTTAAGCAAAACTTCCGATTCACTGATTGCGCCGACAGATGAATTCAGCTATCTATGCGGAGAAATACAACAGGGTAAGAAGTACAACAGGGCATATTTCTCTTCACTAGCAGAATAGACTTTTATTTATAATTTTAATCGCCATTCATTCATCTGCGACTTCAAATGCAGCGTCAACTCTGCTTCGTTATAAAATTCGCAAAATAGAATCGATTTCAAAAGAATGCACCTAGAATAGTAAAATGACATTATCGGTTAACTCTCCTTTTCTTAATCTGAAAATTCAAGAACAGTAAAAAGCGTTTGCAATTTATATATTAAAAAAAAAAAAGAATAGATTACTCAGAAAGGAAAGAAGATCCTAGCTTTAACGTCCATTTCAATCCTTCGAGGATTTCGTCAGATAAATGAACGAAAGGGGATTAGAAGACGGGGCAGAGAAATTTTCTTCCAAAACTGTCTGAACTCTTCTTTTCACTCTATCAATCGTTCTATTCATTCCGAAATGAAGCAAATCCTTAGAATAATAATCGACTTCACTCTTGTTGAGAGGTGAAAAGAAAAGAAACCCCAATAACGGCCAACAAAACGAACTGGTGTATCTAAATAAAACGAATCGAATGCCATGCCCTTTTTTTAAAGCTGATCATTCTCAACATACATATTCATATGTACATCCTTACACTTACAAATGTTCATTAAATAAGAAATAGCAAACCATCAAAAACATAAATTGTAAAAAAAACCAAGTCTCGCAACTCAGTTCTTCTATGGTAAAAAGTTGTGAGATCCATGTAATACCAAGTCGGTCAATTTATTCATTCCCTACTTAAGGGTCCTTCTGTCTTAAGTTATTACGTAATTAGCTAACCTAACAACAACTTATAGTGACCATATAAATATTAAAAATCTTTTATGGTTTAAATAAATAGATTGACTTGGCCATCGCATGAAAACACAATGTATCTTTACATTAAATTAGATTACATTAACATATTATATTAAATTAGATTGTTTAGTGTAGTTAATGACGATTTAATGGTAAATAAAGGTTAATTATTCTAATTAAGACATTATTTGCTTTGTATGGTTTACCGAAAACTTTCTTGTTACTAGACCTCCAGATTTGGCTGTTGCTATGAAGAAATTGACTTATCAAAAAAAAAAAAAAAAAAAAAGAATTTTAGAATTGTTAATACCAATTAATGAAAGTGCTTAAAACATATGACATTTTAAAATTGTTGGCTTATAGCATAATAAAAGAGTACTAGCAATAAGAATGTTTCTAATTATATTCTTCGAGAAATTTTTTTAACTTTGTCAAAAGATTCAAAATATGTCGGAAATGTACTAAATCTATACTTATAATAAAGCTCAATGTGTGTGTGCGTGTGTGTGTGTGTGTTTGTTGGCGCTCTACAGGCCAGACCATTCAACCTACAGCTACCAAATTTGGCACATGTATACCTTGGAGGCCGGGAATGTGCACCTGGGGGTTATTTTTTCGAATTTTTAACTAAAATTTTATTTATTTAAAAATTAAGCGAAATTTTGACGTGTTTCTGCTATAACTGCCGAAAATATTACCGCACAAAAAAGATTTTTACATGAAGTTAAAGATCAAAAATTTATCTTTTAAATGATACTAATGTTTTAATCTTAAAATTAAATTTCTATTTTTAATGAATTTTTAAATAAATATTTTAACTATGTTTTTCAATAATTTTTTTCGTCAAAAATAAAAATTAAGATTAAGCACGTTTCGCATTCATGGGAAAAAAATAGCTTTTTTCAAAATGTTGCCATCACATTGATTAAAGCTCTAACTGAAAATAAATTAAATCTTTTTGGAAATGAAATCTGCTAAAATATAATTTTCGGCACGTATCTGTAGGAAATGAAACAAATATGAAATATTATTTTTTCTAAAGAATAAATTCAAGAAAAATTATTTTATGATCTATCTTTTACACTCTCTATACAGGGTGTTTATTTAATCCCGGATCCATTTTGATGTTTAATGACTCATAAAATAATGAAGATGTAAGCAAACTTATGGCATTTATTGATGGAATAACTCATATATTTTCCTTTTCAGGTTTGAATATTTTTACTTTTGTAAATATCGTCTGCGCGTGTTTTTAATTTCAGATAATTTCCTTTTCCAGTCTAAATATCTGTACTTTTCTAAATATCGTCTGCTTATTCATTGCATTTTTCTCTCTTTTGTTTTTGGCAACTATTGAAATGTTATGTTTACTTTTGATGTGTTTGTTCTATGTAGTACTTTTGTATGTGATGTTTTATTCGTGCGGATATTAAGGAGAATGCATACACAACTAGAGAAAGCACAGATTTTGTAGTGGTCATAGAGTTAATTTCCAATCAACTAAATCACTGACTTTTAAGAGTTAATTTCCAATCACTTAAACTGACTGATTTATGAAGATTTGAATATCACTATTCAATAAAAAAAGAATAATTTTAGATTTTCCATCGATCGCTTCAAAGAAAATACGCCAATCAGCGCGCAAGTTTCTCAAGATTAATTGGCCAAAGATTATGAAAATGGTGAGTTTTTCTAAATTTTTAACATTTAAAACTTCATAAATAAGTCTTAGTTGATCGTGGAAAATAGAAACATTCATTCATTTATTTAAAATTTGGTGTGTCCAGAATATTTATCAGAATATGATACCTTACTGCATTAAATTCAGACTTCATAATTTTTGAAATATATTTATAGGCAGGAACAAAATATTATTATTGATTTCATTTCAATCCTTTTGAAAGCAAAACTAAAAACTGAATTTTATACTGAATCTCAGAAATTTTTGTTGAATTATTGTTTGAGATATTACATAAACTATGAAAAATATTTTGTAGTTAACATAAGACTTAAATACGAGCGATTCTGTTTGCAATACTCACATTCAATAATAATAATAATTAATAAATAACAATAAAGATGATAAATAAAATAAAACGCTTGGTTTTTAAAAAAATATCTTAATATTAATTGCAATTTCATCATTTACATTTTAAATTAAGGTTGAAGTTTTGCAGGAAATGACAACAAATTAGCAAAATATATATAGTAAATTGAACGAAACAATCTAAACAGTATAAGTTTGGTATGACTATCAAAATTTGAAGATTAAAAATGTTTTGTTTGAGAATCCTTTAAGAGACCAGTTACTTAAAATATTTAATTGAAAATTGTAGCGAGCGGTAATACTGGCGAACCGGCTGGTCGCCAAAGGCGGCTAGTTCATAATATAATAAAAATTAACTAAATTCACAACACAACAATATACTAAATTCATAAATATAGTCAGTAATTTAAAGTCTTTGTGTACAATTTTTGCCTATTGATAATCACATTACACAAAGGCTTTCAATGCTTTCTAGACACGAGAACAAATTATGATGTTTCATTGACAATTTCAGAAAGCACGTAAATAGTTGTAAAAGTTTTGACCGCAAATTACTTCTTTAACATCAGAGTTAATTTTAGATGAATGAAGGGAAAATAATTCATATTCGGTAGAAATGTTTGTTTAGATACCCTTAGATTTAAGGTTTTATTTCTGATGGCATATTGAAGTGCTATCAAAGAAGATTATGTTTCAAAATGTGACATTTTTAAATACCTTATATATGAGCGCTTTTACGTTTTTGCTTTTTTTGGTTTCAATCGAATGGGAAAAAAACTCCTTCGAAACATAAATTCAACTTTATTGGAGAGCGTTCGGGAAAGTTTTGGGTAGTGACGCTCCCGCTGCTTTTCCTGCTCCCCCTTTCCTTCTGTTTAGCTTCTATGGGGGAATCGAGTAGATTTTATATGACTCATTTTGTCTTCACCTGTTATTTACTCTGCACTGTGAGTGTTTTGCTTTCTTAATTCGAAGTGACACGAACCACCACCACCAATCCAGCTTACACCGGATCAGAGGATGGCCGGATGAGGGGAAACGCATTTTAATACCAAACCCTGCATAAAATATACTGAAAATTACACTAAACATAATGAATACCATGGAATAATAAATTCTGATCAGTGGGTTACCGTTGTATCATTGCCACCGTCTTACAGTAATGATTTTCCCTCTAACGCTCTCCTTCTGGAAACGCTGGATTCTGCATATTGTTTCATCGCAAATAATGTCGTTCATTGTTATTAATGCAAGGCTTATTACTCAAAACCATTATTATGTTTTGTTTAACAGTTCTAAACTTCAGTCTCTGAAAAATCAATTTCTTGATAAAGAATATTCACATAAGAAATAAAAACGTTAGCCATTCTCACTTATGCATTGCGTTCAGTTATATGGGATTTTAATGGGTCTTTCAATCGCGTATAAATAAGTATAAACTTAAAATGAAATAACCTTAATGATTTATTAAAATAATGTACCAATAATGTTGAACAAAATAATGAAAATAAGGTAAGAGTTAATTTTCTGATTTAAAATGACAATCTAATAAAGTTAATAAATATTTATTATTTGGCGAAACATTTGGGGGATGAAGTGTCGTCTAGCGATCTACATTTCTTGTCACTTAGTGTTTTAAAGTAACCCAGTTCCCTTGACGGCATGCGTAGAATATACACTACTGCCAAGGTAGGACAGAACAGAGTATAGTAGTGACGGGATCGACAGAGTGCTGAGATCATTTCATTAGAAAATGTCAATTTATGCGTAGTGTGTGTGATTTATTACTTCTTTCTTCCAATTTATTTGATTTTTGTCCACGATTTGCCTTTTTCTCGCTCCCCGAAATTCAGAAACTCAATTAAGCATAATAATTGAATGTCATGTCTTTGACATAAAATTCTGGATTAAAAAAAAACATTGCTGAGTGGAATGGAATCGTTTCTGTCCAAAGTACTTTTTGCCATGTGGGACAAAAAGTGACTTTCATTACCGTAAATTTTCATTATTTCGCCTACTTTTTTTTAATGCTTGCATCAGAAGAATTTTCGTACCTCCGTTCAAAAAATGAGAAAGTAAAATGAAATATGATTCATTTCCATTTTTCAGCTTGAAAAGATGATAGTGACATATCATTTGTTAAAAGATCCTTGTCATCTATTTAAATAAAATCTTTCAAATTTTGACTTTCATCCTAATTTTAAAAAAATACGAAAAAGGGAAATCGGCATTTATGTTCTTTGGAGAGAATAAATATTATATGAAAATGTACCTTTGAGATATATTTAAACCTTCAGCATTGGGCAAATCGTTATTTAAATGTAACGCCATTATTCTGTATATTTTGATTAAACAGTAATAACTATCTAACCCGAAATAAGTGAGGTGCAATTTTTATGCGGTCCGATGTTGGGTCGGTTAAGCGCAAACTTGTTTTACGTTCGTTTCGTTCAGTCCGATTTTATCAACATGCTGGCGTCATAGAACAGTCAAAAGATATTCTCATTTATACTGCTGCCTTGAGCGACAAGCTTGTTCATCCGAAGTTTTGACTTTTTAAATTATTAAATATTAATGTGAATTGAATATTTTTTTTAATTTTACCATTTTATTTGATAAGATTAAAAAACAAATTTAAGTATATTAAGTATAAAACAATATTAAGTATTCAAAAATAAGTCAAAATAAATTATGACACCTGCAAATTAAAAACTACATATAATACGAAATAAAAATAAAAGTTAAAATCCTATTTCGAAATGAAGGTTTAAAGAAAGCATTATTTTAATCTTAATTTTAACATTGGCAAAAGCATGCGATTGAATGTTTTTATGGACGAGTTCGAATTTCCTAATGATAAAAACTGTTACAACCATATTAAGAATAAAGATAACAATTTCATTTCTGTATAATGCTATCATTGAAATCGTAATATTTTGAGTAGCTTCCCTGAGAAAAATGTTCAGTTTCTGCATTTACTCGATTGTGCAACTATCGGAAGTGGAAGGGTTATACGTGATTAGCGACATTCTTTGACTGAACAAATACTATTGACATATCATAGTTTTGCTCCTATGAATAAATTTTCATTTCTGAAATAAATGTTTTCATCTAAATTTAAAAATAAGCACATCCCTGCACATTTTAGAGATAGAAGAGTGAAACTTTAGGTGTGCATTAATGAATGGAAGAGAAATATTTTATTCATTGACAATTTTACACGTACAAGAAAGAGATTTATAAAGCAGAAGACATTTTTTTTTCTCTCAATTCACTTCCTCGTTTTCATAGAATCAGGGGGCACGGCAGTGCCTCCGCCAAGTCGAGCAAAAACAAGCGGCACGGCCGTAACATCTTTTTCTCGAAGCACTTCAGGCCATTTTCGACCCCCTATAACTTCGTTGTGGATAAAATTAGAAGCCTGAATTTTCAGTAACCAAGCAGTCATTATATAAACACGGTATATTTCAAATTTCATTAAATTTGAAGCAGTAGTTTTTAAGAATTATAACTAGTCAAAGTTTGTGAATGTTGTCACTGACTGACTGACTGACCGATCATCAAAACTCTAAGGCACTTCTAACAGACATAGAAACTTCAAATTTAGAATACATTTAGTGTTTAGTGTATAAATCAAGGAAAAACTAAAATATGCGTGTAATAATGGACGGATCGATAAATTTCTCAAAGTTTCGAGCATTATCCATTTTGTCGGCAAATTCGTCGCCAAGTTTGTCACCAAGCTCTAGGATCACTGGCTCGGTATCCGAGAGCATCCAATACAGTTTACTGTGAAACGGTCTTTCGTATGATGACACTATTAGCGCTGGGAAGCAAAAGTACAGGTTTGTAACAATATCTAATTTGAGATAATTCAATTTGAAGCTGTGGAAGCTGCAAACGCAATGGGTGACTTTCAGAGAATCAATCTGGTAGAAGAAGAGCAAACTGATCTTCAAAGTATGATCGCAAAACTGAATGCGGATCAAAAAAGAGTCTCCGATGATCACAAATAGAATGGACATAACTGATAATAACGCTGACGTTTTACGCTGATTTGTGAGTGGAACTGGTGGCACTGGAAAGAGCTTTTTAATAAAAATCTGAAAGTTTGGGTTAAGACGTATTTAAACAAAAAAGTGGCAGTTAGTGCTCCAACAGGAATCGCTGCATTCAATGTGAATGGATTGACTATAGAACAGCTGCCTGTAGAACACAAGCAAACACCGTTCAAGCCACTTCCTGATGGTGCTCCAAGTTCTGAGATCAGATTTCAAAGAAGTAGTGTCGTTTATCATAGAAGTGTCGATGATGTTCAATGCTAATTTAACATATATTCATTTACGCTTATCTGAAATATTCGACACAAGCGACGGTCAGAATGGATGGTTTGGAAAAAAACATCTTGTAGTTTTCGGAGATCTCTTACAGCTTCCGCCGGTAAGAGAAAAGTCACCTTTTGAAAAACTATCAACTGCTGAAACTAACAAGTTGTTAGGTTCCCTCAGTATACCGAATCTGTGGATTGAACTGTTCATATACGATGAACATAGCATTAACATGCAACAGCTCAATGATTCTGAATTTGTTGAAATGCTAAATAGAATCAGATTAGGTGTGACTACACAAAAAGACCGCGACTTACTCCCGACTAGATTAATAACTCAAATCCAATTCAAATGAAAACAGATTAATTGAAATAATGGAACACCTCTCGAAACTTCCTGATGATACCGTTTGCTTATTACCTACAAAAAACATGTGTCAATAATTAAATACTACAATGCTTAAATCTCTTCTACATCCCGAAATAAAACTTACAGCTGTAGATAGCATAGATTGCCCTAGATACCTAACAAAAAGAGCTGGTGAATGCATAAAAAAATATGAAGACGATTCTTCTATGACTGCAGGCCTGGAAGAGAACATAATTATAAAAATAGGAGCAAAAGTCATGTTAAGGCGAAATATTGACGCGAGTCTTGGTTTAGTTAATGGCTCTATCGGTATAGTGCAAAGAGTAAAGGTTGATCCGGAAAATACAAAAATAATTAAGAAAATATACATTACATTTAATAAAAAACATGTTTACGAGCTTAGTCAGATCAAAACTAAATTTGAAATTATTAATAGAGCTTATGTTCATCGCGAACAGTTTCCCATATGTATAGCCTATACTATAACTATGCACAAAAGTCAGGGCCTAGGTCTAAATAATGCACTGATGGATATCGGTTCTGCAGTATTCACAGCCGGTCAAGCTTACGTGGCACTTTCGAGAGTTACAACTCTGGACGGCTTACATCTAATTATTGTCGACTTTGGAAGTATTAAAGCGCAGGAATCCTCAATTTGTGAATACAACAGACTAAGAAGCATTTACCTTCCAGACTTGTCAAAAATTGTAACATCAAAGCTTACGGGAAAAACCCTAAGGGACAGGGAGTGAGTGGGCTTTGAGAAAAACTGTAGCTGAAACTCAAGAAGTAGTGCCGGAAAAGAAAAAGAGGAAGACTACATACAAAAATAAGAAAAGGACTATCTACAAAAAGAAATGAGATGCCATCAAAACCATAACTTGTAAAAAAAACAAGTCTCGCAACTCAGTTCTTCTATGGTAAAAAGTTGTGAGATCCATGTAATACCAAGTCGGTCAATTTATTCGGTCCCTACTTAAGGGTCCTTCTGTCTTAAGTTATTACGTCATTAGCTAATCTAACAACATCTTATAGTGACTGTGGTAGATTCCAGTATGCCCAATACTGAAGCATAAGCCGTCTAAATGGAGAGCATTGGAAGCAATTACAATATTAAGCAGTCCCTACTCCAAAAAGCGTACCATTTCATGTAAATCAAAAATCTCTTCACGTGAGCTAAATAAGAGGGGGAGGAAATAAAAGATAATTAAAATAAAGAAATGAGCGATTAAAAAATAAAAATCGAAAAGGGCGCAATATTTGGGGAGTATTAAGAAGATTATAAGTCACGGAAAAAACAAATGTATAAAGGGTCAGCAAGGGCAACTTCAAAACTCGCAGAGGGGCCCTCGAGAATCACAACAATCCGTCATCCCCGATTCTTGAAAACCGGTCCCTGCCAGCATTCTCCGCGATTCAGCGGGATTAACTAGTTTCTCCAGTTCGTATTGATTTATTAATTGTGAGCAAGCACCGCCCCATTCTAAAAGATAGTTTCCCAATGCCGTAATTCACCCGCTTACTAATTGCCAGGAAAGTGCGTTTTATCTCGGGACCAGATGATTTTTATCAGACTTGCCTCCAGGACATGCAGGTGACCTTCCTCTCAAAACCAAGGAACAATCGGTTATAAATTGAAACAGTTTTCAAGCAATATAACGTGCCATCTTTATTTATTAATTGATACAAAAAAATAACACTTGTACCATAAAACTTCTTTCAAGCTCATTTCTTTAGAAATAATTTCTTACTGTAAATGCCCAAAACTTTCATGTAAATGAATGTTAAATAAAAATACTTTTGTTATTTAATTAAGTAAAAAAAGAATGTACTATACAAAATGTGTAGCACCGATTTAAGGAAATACAAATTTATAAATGCACAGCAGTTTAGATGCGAGCTTATAACAACATGCGAGGCGTGCATCGATTCAACACTTATAATCCCTGGGTATCCGGACTCAATGTGATGAAATGAGCAAGGGAAGGCGTCTATTAAGTCATCTGTTAAGGACTTTTTCAAAACCTAAAAAATGTCAATTTTGACTCTTATTTCAGGGTTACCTTTTCATATCTGTGCAATAATTTATTAGTGAAAAATAAAATCAGTTGGAGCCAATTTTCTTAAGAATCATTAATATTTTGTTAATGTTTCCTGCATTTAAGTTGGGCATTACAGCATTTATGTTAAAATGTGAACAAGTTATATCCTTTAACTTACTTTTTCTCTAATAAATTCTTGAAACGTGCCGTGCAGTATATAAACAACCAATACAGAGCCTTTTACCAGCAGCAACTGCTTCTATGGTTCTTAGGACCACGACTGCGTTCACATTGAGATAAATGGTGGGCTTAGAACTAAATAAGAAGTGAGAAAATACATATTGCAGTGAATTTTGATATAAAATCTTTGTCTGGTATTGGTGGACAAAGAAATGATTTCACAGAACTCCGGCCTATCCGGGTATTTTGTTATCCGGTCTGTCCTTCCGTCACTTTAGGCCAGATACTCGGTACTACGTCAAAGATAGGCTACCGATGCCATCTTCAACCCACCTATAGTCATATCTGCCATGACATACATGACTTGGCAATGTTGTATATGGCAATTCACTAAAATGGTTCTCTGTACTTGTGTTCCATCAAATTGGCTTTTCTCTCCTTTTACAGTGATGAACTCTTGTTCTTTTATAAAAATATCTTGTCTCTGTTTGCTTGGCCAACAGTTAATGTTTATAAGATAACATAATACAAAGATAAAATTGACAGATATGGTGATTATATGGAATAAAAATGACTCCAGCCACTTGCTGCAAAAGAAAATCAATGGATCAAAAACGGAATCTTAACTGTGGAAACAGAAACAATGACAGGAAAAAATAATAAGGTATCCAAAAGCACATGAATTGAATAGAAAAAAATATGGCAGTCTATATAAACAGTTACAGGAAAGCAAAGATCATTGCAAAAACTAGAGAGAGTTGTTTTACCGAAATTTCTCGCATAAAATTATTGTGATTTATTAACCGTATGTCATTGGCGAACAATGGTTATGAAACGTAACAGCCAGGATTTGGTGATTTTGATACAGGAAGTTGGGTGATTATAGCTGACGGTATGTTTGGGCGATTATAGTTAATACAAATGAATGCATAGTTGGACGCCGTTTTATTGTTTGATCAAAACCAAAATTTGACAGTACTGCAATTGCAGTCGCAAAATCACATACCAAATTTGATACATTTAAGCCATTGCATTTTTGAATCATACATGCTTCTGAAAGTAAAGACCAGGAAACGATCAAGCCCGTGAAGGATTTGGTAAACTCAATATGTAAAATTTCAATGTATTTACACATTAAACGTCAAATCAGTGTTCTAATTTTTGTCAATGTAAAATCTCTTTGTTTTCGAATCATCGTATTAACATTATTCGGGCAGCCGTGTAGGTATTTTTTTTTCGGAATGGATTTCGCTCAAAATTTGATAAAAGTCTGGAAATTCGGCGTGAAGACCGAATATTAAATCTCATCGATCAAGCTCAAAGCTTTTTGGAGTAATCAAGTTCAGACAGACAGACACGGTACCAAAAACATTTTTTCCGAACTTCAAACAAGGAGATTTATCAAAATCCACGATTATTTTGAAGATTATAATACTTCCTCTTTGTATACTTCGCCTCCGAAAGTAAGAAAGAAGAAATAAATATACCAAAACAATCGGAATGGGTTCTCTTTCTTTGATATAATATTATTCCGTCGAAACACTAATGATGGTATGAAATGTTGCATTTTCTGGAGAATGGAAGGCATGCATTTTAATCAATGCGCTCAATGATTATGTGTTTATTTCCATGCCCTAATGATCTCTGATTTCTGTGAGGTCGGCATTTCTAGCGAAATAGTTTAAAACTGCACTGCGAGGTATATTGCGAAGGTCCAGAATTCATTTCCTGAGAGCCAACATTCTAAATGGTGAAATATATTGATTTAGATTTGATTAATGCCGGGCGTTGCTGAAAGGCTTTGTTCGTCCCCATCACGTGTGATATCTGACTTGCCTTGTTCGCATTATTCGATGTATGGTGCCGGCGTTAACTGCACATATTTACGCAAGGCTTCATATACATTTTAGAATTTCGTAATTAGATTATATTTCTGGTATTTCAAATGGTATTATCTTGCGATCAAGGCTATGAACATCACTTTCAAACACTCGATGTATCGCTCGATAACGTAATAGTAATTTAGAGAAGAGTGTTGCAGTTAATAATAAAAGGCAGATGAAAGTGATATCACATTTAATGATTAATTGTAGAACCAAAAATCGACTTTCTCGGATACTACCACAATTTGACATATGTGGAATAACGAATTTGGTTCAAAAGTTGATGCATCTTCAGATGTGACAAAATAAATTTCATTTTTCTAATTCGCACATTTTGTTTACATACACATGCTTTTTCGTTTACATTTACATACATGAAAATAGGCAGATCCTATAACAAATTTCACTTGTCTAGGCAGTTGCGTGTTTAAATTATCGCGTTCACACAGACAATATCAAAAGCAATGTTTTCGGACTTAACAGAACTGAAAGCTGGAGATTCATCAAGATGATTTTTTTCTTTTTGATGACTACTATACTTTCTCTTTGTACAAGAGAAAGTAACAAAAATATGTGTAACACGGATAATATCTGCAATTTGCGCATTTAATCTTGATCGTATTTTTTGCAGAATTTTATATTTCTCACATTTCAAAATTAAATCATAAACACGAGAGTTTTTGAAAAGAAGGGAACGTAATGAAGAATACCCAAAAACAAAGAAGATCAAAAATAAAAACTAATTAAAAACAGCTAAGGATTCGATAACTTTGCAAAGAAAATAAAAAAATCACGTGATATAGGTTATTTTCTTTCCTAAAATTCCGTCCATCTATATTTCTTCACATCTACTAGTCTACCACATATCTTCTGCCACGTGACCTTTTCGAAGAAACTGCCTTCAATTGACCCTTTTGGAAAGGCGAAGGCCACTACGAAGGTCGGATCCAACCTTTCATGAGAGGTAGAAAAAAAACCCTGCCTCCGTCAAAAACAATCTATTGCCAGCAACATGCTGTCTTTCCGATCTAATCGAACATAGATCAGCATTACAATTAAAAATTAATTGTTGATTCTTCCGAAACACGATTAATCGGCAATAATACAACCCTTCACAGCTTTAACCCTTTCAGGGGGGTCATTAAAATTTTTTAAATATGATGAAAAAATCCAATCAATAAGATTAATAGGTTACGTAGACATAAATTTTGCGATCATTTTTTTTTAAATATTCCTCCTTCCACTGAGGGTAGTGTCCCCATTTGAGGACACCGTCCATCTAGAGCAATCTCTGTGTAAGAAAATCTTTCGAAATAATTCCGCAAATTGCTTAAGATAATAGCAGTCATTATGAATATGTTAGGTTAATAAACATTTTTATTTATGATTTTGGCAATTTTAAATATTTAAAATATTAAAAATACCATTTATGACATATTTATTACGAAATTTATAAATAATATCTTATATAAAATGATAATAAATAGAAACGATCGCAATTTAATACAAAATATCAATTAAGAATAAGAACTAATTAGTTTCAAAACCATTATGAGTCAATATATTTATTGGGAGAACACGCAGTGCGAGCGAGCATCGTGATTTTACATTTCCGGTCACCAAACACTAAACAATGACTTGTGTATGAAGGATGAAAAAAAATAATGCTTGGTTTCATCATCAGTAAGGAAAGGTCCGTTATTCATCGAGTGGCCGGAACGGGCTCAACACGGTATTGTAACCGTGTCGAAGCGCCAACAGCTCATGAAATATAAATAAAAAGATGACAGCTCTTAAAAGAGTTCCCCGAAAATGCTGAGCTCCAAAGAGTCAAGAAAGATCCCAGATCGGGCAATCTCATGTGACTCCCAATCACTGAGAAATCAACTGGCTCCATGGCGGACAACTGGCTCCGTAAGCTTTTGCACTGGAGTCATCTACTCTACTGCCTGTGGAGACGAGTGCGTTCGGTGGTAACTGTAATTAAAATGTTCTTTAGGCAAAACTGTGGTCTTCTTTTCATTTGCAGACACTTCATTTTTGTAGAGCTGAGACCATGTCCATTCTTCCGTCCGCGAAATTTCCAGAAAAAGTAACCTGGATTGGAGAAGCAGAAGAACATTCATCAAAAACGTGATCGTCAAAAAATCACAGCGGTGTCAGGACCACTGCAGCAAACAGCCGACGATCCATTTCTGCATCCGGAAATTTTGAATATTTTCAGAATAACTGACGCACAAACAACCATCAACATGCATCAAGGTCTCGAGATGCAATATGTCTGGAGACATAATACCAAATAAAACTTCGTTTTCGAATAGAGCATTATTCAAACAAAAATAGTTATATCCTGACTCTAATGACGTAAGAATGGAGTGACATGAGAGGAACCTATTTTGATAATTTAGAAAATGGGCGTGAGTCAAAGTTTGGCAGATCTGGTTGCGTGTTTTTCCTTTTTATAACACGCGAATGAAATAATTAGGAGTCACGAGAGCACATTATTGTTAATTATGAGTAAGAATAGAAAAAAATTTATTTTCTTCTTTCGCGTAGAAATACCGACTATAGCCATCGTCGATCATAAGGACAGGATCCAAGTGGAAGTTCACTGCACCATCACATCAAGCATTCCTTACAAGAATACCCTACATGATATGAAACAAACAGTTCTACACAGTAAGAGTATAAAGAGCACCGCAAGACATTTTATATACAACACTTTCCTCGAAGGCGCACTCCTGGTTAAGTTAAGTTATATCAACGTCCCGTTTTTAAAGCAACACTAGGGCTATTTTGGGGCGGATCTCATCATTTTGAACAACGGTTAGATGACGAGGACGATACCTGAGTTGGCACTCCCTCCCCCTCCGAACTTCCACGCCATACCAGCGGGAGGACGTCTAGCCCTGACGGATTTAACGTGCACCAAACCCGTTTATACGACGGCTCTTCGGTGGAATCGGGTCTCGAATTTTAAACCCTCCGGTTCCGAAGTCGTGACCTCACCGCCGCGGCTCGGCACACTCATGGAATTTGAATAAACACCTAAGCCTTTAAACATGTTGAATGTTGTCTTTAAACAGTTTATGCTAGTTTATCAATCATTCACTCTTTTGCAAACTAATTCAAAATTATAGCCTGATAGAAAATTGTGATAACTTCCTCGTAAACACATACAGACGGACGGATGAACACTACCGCTGATATTTTGCCCTAACTTTGAAAGAAATCCTCGTTTTTGGCATAAATATCATGCACGTCATGCTTTTGAATTATCATGCTCACAGACTCCGAATTTACTTTCAGATTCTCGGAGATCTGGAACACAGATTCAATAAAATGTTAAGATGGAATTTCTTGTCGATTGCGAATCGATTCATTGATCGATCAAAATGAATCGATTATTTTCTCGTATTCGTTCCATATATGAAAAAATAAAAAAATAAAAAATTTTTAAATTACAGTGCATTTAACTCATTTACAATAAATCAGCGGCAGACAGCAGAAGCCCTTTGCGACTAGCAGGGATGGAAAAGCCTTCGCCAGAGTTATTTCTCAGTAACTTCTGGCAACAGGAACATTCTATCGATTCATTAACAATTGCGTGCACAATTCATAGACTAGCAGCCAATATGGTATTTGACAAGGGATCCTGCAACACGATACTCGGGCAATCCATCATCGAGACTATTGATCCGGTCAGCCGCCCCAGCTCAGGTGAGTGACCCTTATGCGAATATTTACAGCAAGAATCAACACGTTATAGAAATGTGTTGAACGAAAATTATTACACTCACACATATGCCTATTTTTGAAAACTGTAACTGCTATATTCGAGTTGACAGAACCAATTACTAAATTCAATGTGTACTACCTCTCCTCCATTTATGATTCAAAGAATGCCAAAATTGTCCCTGTCTGTCTTTATGTTAGTTAACCAATTATTTACTTTTATATACACAAATTCAAAATAATTGCCTTGGTTAAAAATTGTTATAACTTTTTGTAAGCAATAAGAGAAAGACAGGAAAATCTGAATACAAACAAAAAACATAAAATTTTTGTTTGTGTACATAATGCTCTATGGCACCTCCGCAGTACAGATGACTCAGTCCCTTTCACTATCATGAACTTCTCTATGAAAATGTGTAAAAAGACAGCAAAAAAATGAATGTTCATTCACTTTACTTGGCAAAACAAACATTAAAATAGAACCCATGGTAAATTCTCTTGAAATGATCCGTGTGCAATTTTTTTGGTGCAAGGCTATTCACCGTACCCATGCTGAGTGGAGCCCTCTTGAAATAAAGTCGCAAAAAGTTGGATGTAAAAAAAAAAAAAAAAAAAAATCAAGACAATCACGTGCAGAACTACACAGTTTGCGAATTCGTGTGTCTTACTATGGATTTTAAAATTTGAATACCCGTACTGACATGGATGTGCAGATCGAAGGTGCTTTTAAGGGTACTCACAAAGAGCAATGAATGCAGACACTAGTAACATTAAGACGACCTCACTATTCAACTGTTATTTTCTTTCTAATTTACAAGAAAATTAGAGCTGTTTGAAATAAGAACAATCATTCTTCTGTTAAATATATATATATATATATATTCACTTTCCTTCCATGAAAATTAAAATATCTTTTCAGATAAAGCCAAATTAATAACACAGAATGCGAAGATCAAACTTACTTTCTTTTATGGTGCGAGTCTGTCAAATGCGAAGTGTTTGCGATGATACCATAATCCAAAAGTTATCAATAAATCAAATGCCGTGCACCATCAATGGCCGAAATCTTCCACCCTTGGAGATTTGGAATAATCTCAAATACTAGCAATGACGAAAAATCCGAGTTCAAAATATTTCGAATTTTTAAATACGACTAGCATATTTCTTGAAAAAAACGTTGGCTTTAAAAAATATATAGCATTTTAAAGAGTCTCAAACAAAATAAATTTGAAATTCTAAATGTAGTAAAATTACCAAATACCAAAATAAAGATAGAAATAATATCAAAATGAAAACTAAAAAAAATCATTCATTCAATTTATAATTTAACACTTCTCATAGCAGACGTTTGTAGCACAATGTATCAATTTATCGAATCCAAAAATTAGGAAAAAGAACAGTTTGCAAAATTTGCGAAGCAATGTTTTTATGCGACGTATGCATTATATTCAGCAATTATCTAACGCCGTATAAATTGATAGCTAGTTTTAAACTAAAATAAATCGCATTAAATTTAGTCTTAATAATTTTCAAAGCGAAATTTTATTTTTAGTTATAATTTCTCTTAAAATAAAGTAAATATTGCAAATTGATAAGCCTCCAACAATAAATCCAAAATTAAATTTTTAAAAACGTTATTTCATTTTGAAAATTTTAACATACTTTCATTAGCATATTGAAAACCGGAATTTTTCAATTATTTTTCAGTTTTTAAATTATCATATATTATAATAAATATAAAAGAATAAAGATATAAAATGAGGGATTTTTTTTTTTTTTGTCTTCACTACAAAAGTATTTCTGTACTTAAATTTCGTTCAATGGAACAATTAATTGGTAATAAAGTTTCTAATATTATCAAAATAATGCATTGTTATCGGGAAAAGCAAGTACACAGAATTTCTTATATTTATTTCGGTTTGAAGCACACACACAAAAAAAAAATCTTATATATTTACCACTCTCACTCTGCTCACACCCAAAAAAAGAAGATAAAAGAATATAAAATGTGTGAATCAAAATATTGTTGAATATGAAATCAGACTTTGCCAACTCGCTCATTTTGCAAGTCTAGTTTTCTGAAAAGGATGAAAATTGAGCAGCAGTCATTAAAGCCCAAAAGATGCTCATTTTGTTTTACGGGTGGCAGGCAACAGCTGTCAGATTTTTTTTTTTTTTTTTTTACCTATATTTATACAAACAAGTTTGATCAAGCGCTTTTTTTTTAAAAAAATCTATAGGAAGCTTGATAAAAAGTTTAAATCTCTTTACCATCAAGATTTAAAATCAGCGAAGATAAACATAATGCATGGAGGAAAAAAAATAGAAGAAAAAGGTGAAGTAATACAACAGTAGAGAATGCAGGTCTTACCTTCCCCCCCCCCCGAACCCTTCCTGGGCCTGTTCTCACCCATTTCATAAGGGAAGTGAGACGCGAATAATTATACGATTACTTTTCTCTCCAAGATTACAGAGACTACCCCCCCCCCTCGTCTCTTGATGTCGGAAGTGTATTTGAGAGTAAAATTACTTTCTCCCAAGAACAATCTGCAAAATGGACGTCGCCATTCTACATAATCCCATTTTTTTAAAAAGGAAGCTCCGGAAGGTATAAAAGAAGAAGAAAAAAAAATTTAAAGGTGAAAACACTCTTTGTAAACAATAAATTTTCCGCCGCAGTTGGAAGCGCATGGCATTCCCCTTTGCCTGGCCGTCAGCCAAATTAAAAAAGAGGGAAGATGTGGAGCAAGAACCTGGGAGATGCTTCTTCCTTAGCGGAACGCGTGACATTTAAAAAAGGGTTGGCTGCTCCCTTCGGGGACGGTGCACAAAATGATCCGAAAAGAACGTTGGCAGCAACATCCCGTTTTAAAAAAAGATTTCCTTGTCAAATGGATGGAAGGAATAAAGTTATAAAATATGAACATACACACACATAGCAAAATAAAATTATATTTAGTTGCTAATTAAACTTTGTAATGTGTATAAATAAAATGATGGGTTCAATAAAAAATTCAGCAAGTGTTTTCTAAATGTGAAAAATCATCAACATTTCGATTTTTTTTTTCTTTTACCTTTTTCCTTTTTTTACATGATTGCAATGCCTTTCTCTTTGCATGCTTTGTGTATCATAAAGTAAAAACGATGCAGTTTCCATTTTAAAGAAACAATATCATTACATATAGAACGAGAACAGTAACTAAAGGAATTACGAGAACAAATTACAAAAAGCATTTCGTAACGGAGTCATTGATAATGCATAGAAGATTCTTTTGCAAAGATAATAGAGTGTCGCACGTTTAATCGTCTAATTATGCCGCTTCAATTTGTAATCAACCATTTGAGAAAATCGTCATCTTGACAGCGAGCCTTGATCGTCGTATTTGGCAGCTGAACAAAATCAATCAGCTCAGTCACATTTACGCGACTAAATGACAAAGCGTAGATGGAAGTCACGCAATTAATTGGGATGAATTCTGTCATGTTTTTTATTCGCTTATTAACGAAAAATTATTCGAAACGAAACTCTGATTCATCCAATTGATCCATTACAATTTCTCTTTGCACAACAACTGCATTGTCGTGGCAACAACATTATAAGTGATTGAGTGGCGGAACGTTATATCAGTCTTTAAATAGCATTCTTTTAAGCATTCGATATTTAACGTTTAAAAACTCGACTTTCCTTGAAAATCAAAACTGTCTACATTATTTTGAACAGGTCATCTCCTTCTCAGTAGAAATTTTGTGAAGCACGCAGGTTAATTTGCAATAAATCTAGTAATTTTCATCTTGGGGCAAACAAGAAGGACAAACCTGAGCTCGAGACTTCCGCTACACCTTGAAGAGGAATACTTAAACAAGAAGGATGTACTTACGGTAAGAATGTTTGGTGATAGAGAGTCTCGAATCCGATTTCCCGGACTTTATATCCATTTCGATTAAGATTCTGTCACACGGTTAGCCCTAAAAAGGTTTTAAGAACCATACCTATGTGGTTTGTGAAACATTTTTAAGAGCTGTCGTGGTAAGGTAGAATCTAAGTAAAATGATAATCCATTTGGTTTTGGTCATGCGATCGTTAGGTTCCTAAACCGAGAATTTAGTTCGAGAACAGCAGCATAGGAAGGGTGGGCATGGAGTGAGTTATAAAAGTCGCGGGTGCCAACGTTTAAGGATACAAGAACAAAGTATTGTAGGTATTATTTTATGTTTTTTTATGCCAAACGTGGCCAGTACTGTAAAAAAGTACTATGTCACCAACGAGACAGAACTGAGAGGCTTATGTTCAGTAGGTAAAATGGAAATTTTATAAGTGGTGAATCGGAGCTTTACTATGCAACATGGCATGACACCACCCTGCGACACCGGTACTTAAAACACTGAGTTATCTAACCAGTTGTTCATGAAGAATCCCATGGGAGTCACATCCTGGACAGCTATAT
Source organism: Argiope aurantia (assembly GCA_026543865.1). Taxonomy (NCBI): domain Eukaryota; kingdom Metazoa; phylum Arthropoda; class Arachnida; order Araneae; family Araneidae; genus Argiope; species Argiope aurantia. Next base: position 262,495 of record JAPMOR010119448.1, read on the forward strand.
TTAATGTTTTAACAAAGTAATAATTAAATGAAGGGAGCAAAAATACTAAAAACAAATGGTGACAATAGATTGAACTTATAGAGAAATGCTGATATTTAAAGAGGCAACTTCTCTACATTTTTGATGCCGTTAGATGTAGGTAAACTAAATAGAGATAGTTAATTGAAGAGAAAACATAACTGAAAAATGATTTAAATTGATAATTAATTTTTATGCATCTAGATGACATATATAAACATATAAATAAACATTGTAAAATAAACACTGTAAGAAAACAAACATTGTAAGAAAATAAAGATTGTAAGAAAGAAACATTGTAACATAAAATCAGAAATCTATAGCTACAGTCTGGATGTTGTGGTTTTGATTTCTGTTTGCCTTTGCAAGAGCGTACTTAGTTGGTTCTGTGGAGTATTGCTGTAACGAGAGAAGAATTGAAATGGATTTTGATGAGTGACATTTCGCTCTTAGCGGTGTTGAAGAGACTTTGGTATTTCAGAATATGATTTATTATAGCGTGGTTCTTGCCGTGAGAAACGATGCAACTCTCCTATAATATTCTTTCTCAGACTTGTTTCGATATTTTTTTTTCAAGTGCCATGACAGAGTTAGAAGGCAGTCGGTGGCATAGTGATTTGGGGGTCCTCGCAGCCACGGTAAGGAGCGTAGGCCAGATGGAATCCGAGTAGGTATGTCGAGAATGGGCCGTGTCTAGTGAAGAACAGGACATCCGCTATGCGTGGAAAGAAACTTCAGGTATAATGTGGAATGTAGAATCGGCCTCTATCGCCTCCTGCCAATTCTTTTTGCCATCATCTCGGTCTGAAGGATGTTCTTCAGGTGACATCGTGGGAGCTTCATGCAGACCGCTGTTTGTCCGCAGCTTCATTCCCGTAACAGCCTACATGTGCCATGACGCATGAGATTTGGATGTGGGGATTTCCAAGAAAAAGGGCGAACATGTCTCTCAATGATTGGCTGTTGGAATTGGGAGAAAAAGACCTATCCAGTGATGTGGTTAATTTGTAATAGAAGCAATAATTTCGTATTCAATACACGTTATTAATTTGAAAGCCAATATCTCAGCTGCTATTGCGAGTAACGAAAAATACATGATACAGCAAGATTGTTATATCAAGTTTGTATTGTAAATCAAACAACCGTATAACAAAAGGAGTATATACTGAACATCAGTAGTGCTTCAAAAATTACTTAAGTATGCGCCTTAACTTAATTAGTTAAGTTAATAAACTTAAGTACCTTAAATTTAAATACCTTTCAAATAAATACAGCAACTAAAAGTAAGATAAAGTTTTGAAATCAGGCATTCAATTTAACTCCGCAACCCTGTATTCCTAATCTTCTAAATGATGCGAAATGTAGACAGAACAAAAGTATGGACTCGATATTTGCATTTCTATACGTTTCCACAAGTTTAGCATCCATATCCTTTCATAACATTTAACTAAATCATCCTTTTTAAAACCAGAAAGCGTTGTAGTTTTAAATAAATATATATGTTCATTTCAAAGCAAACGTATTTCCTTTTCACAGAACATCTTCCTGCGTCGGAGGCAAACACGTCACATTTTAGGGAATCTGCGATTCACGGCACTGAAATGTTTTGTACTTGAAAATGGGTTTCTTTGTAACGAAAGGAGAAAAAAGTTTCCTTTTCTGTCAGCCAGACGCCATTTGTTTTTCTGAATTCCTTGTCGAGTGTTTGACGGATTCTCTTCCTCTCGGCATCATCTTGGTATGAATTATTTTTGTCCGAAAAAAATTTATAGGAAAAGAATTCAGTTGACGCTTTTCATAAAAGCCTGCGTAAATCGTATCTCAAAAATCATTACCTCTTCAATGTTCTAAAAAGAAAGACATAAAATGCTGAATATACAGCGCTTGAAAGTGAATGCTGATAAACAATTATTCCAACTATTTCTTCACTTACCAAAAATAAGAGACGACTTCAGGTATGACAGAGAAGGAATCGTATAATGAATGGTTTAATTTATTTAAAATAGTTTTTGCTAATACGGAGTTTGAGGGGTTTTGCAGTCGTTTTCTTCCCATTCTAAATTCAGAGAAAGAATTTTGAAAAGTGCGCAGAAATAAAATATTCATTACTCTAAGAAAGAAAAAGAAAAATCATGCAGCGAGAAATAATAGGAAAGTAATTCAATTTGCATAATAATTCTAATAATACGAAAATGCAAATAAAAGCATTTTTAGTAAAAAAATAGATTCTTTCTTCCAAATTGAGAAATACAAAAAATTCTACTATATTATTTTCTTTTTGATAAGAATTTCGTGTACTTTCCGTTTTCAACCAATAAGGAATATATGTATCTTCAACCTTTATTATAGTATCTTATATAAAACTAGCAAGCAAAGGATCTCAAAAATAATGCCATGAGAGAATTTAAAAAAAAATGCCTTAATTAGAGTATTTTTAAAAGAAAAAGCATTTTTTTTAACACAGACTCCAAAACAAAATCGTAAAGACGTGATAACAAATGCGTACCCAACAAACAATGATTTCACAACGCGCTTCAAAATGCTTCTCTTTCTTTTTTTCTCTCCCTCCCCTTTCGATAAAAGCACTGCTTTCAGCGCCTTAGGATTTAACAGTTTTATTTTAATGCAAATATTTTCGATAAAAATGGCTCTATTCTTGATGATATCTTCTTTATGGTAATAAAATGATACTTTAAATACATTTTAAGTTTTATTATTTGACTTGAACACAAAATTATAACTCAAATCTTCCAAAAACAAAAATATTCATAAACAAAGTTTTGGATAAAAATTCAATTACAAATTAATTAATTAGAAAGTCTGCATTCAGGATATTATTAAAAGTATATTTTCTCATTAGAAGAAGCAATGCGAAACATCATTAATTACATTATCAAAAAAATACATGAAAACAGTGCTCAGAGAAAAACAATCCGGGAAAATCAGCCATTCCACTAAGCAGAATTGGAAGGAAGTATACGGAATAGAAAGAATGATAAAATTAGAAACATATACAAATAGACATTAGTATATTGTTTTAATGTCTTAATTAGTATACAACATTGAACTGTTAAACACTTCTCGCATTCTCGTTACATGTAGCTATGAAACTGCATCCAATGAGACATATTCCAAAAAAATATTATTTTCCATGGTTAAAAATTAGTATTGATGTTGTGGGAATTTAACTCTATCTCTACGGAAGTGGCTTTCACTAATCAAAAATCAACCTGAATGGTCTAGAGTAGGAGATTCCAAACTATAGACCCCGACTCACTCGAGGGTAACGAGTGAATTTTTAATCACACCATCATATATATATATATATATATATATATATATATATATATATATATATATATGGTTAAAAGTTAATATTTATGTTGTTAAAATCTCTACAGAAGTGGCTATCAATAATCAAAAATTAAGGTAAGCTGAGTAGAGCAAAATTTCCAAACTGTGGGCCGCGGGTGAATTTTTGATGCATGATGACAAGATCTCGAAAGTATATTCCACAATTGCTCTAAATGAGGTATCATCAAATCAGTGAGCAGAAATGCTTTTTTGAAAAAGAGTATTCAATAATATTTTTTTTTCTCAACAAAAACTCCTTTCTGTCCCATAAAACCTCTTTCGAAAATAATGAGTGCTGTTCGTCTGCGAAAAAATTTAACGCTTCGAGGATGCTCTGGATTCAATTTCGAAAATGTGGATCGCGCTACTTAAAAGTTAAGAAAGGACAATGGATTGTCAAAGATATTGCTTGGTTATATTCAAACTGATTTCAAAGGAAGGGCTGCAACTGCACTAATCCAACTGGCTGATTAACTGCACTGGCGCTAACATTAAAATGTATGCATATGTTGTTGACACAGACTTAATCAAACAGCATTAATCAAAAAGCAGAAGCATTAAAACGAGAAGCGACGCATTGCTTGAATTTCAAGTAACTAGGATCCTATGTGAAATGCAAAGATTGGAACAAAGACTATTAAAGCTCCCCCTTCATTGAAACTCACAAACCGCCTATTTCAAGCATTTTAAAATCCAGCAGTCGAATGCAGTCGCAGTGAATTCTGAAACGGGAAACAACGAGGAGAGACGCGCGTCCCTGAATAGTTATGCCAAGTGCGCATGCAGCTCCCGTTAAGGTGCGACGTAATACGCGAGTCGCTTCCTGGCCGAGAACAAAAGGACGCCCTTAATTGGCGCTTCGTGGATTTAATGAGGAAGAATTTCTGCCACGCCAACCTTTGCTTGAGAGAAAAGAACGATTCGAATTCAAGGTCTGAAAGGCGTCTGCCAATGCCTCGGAACTGACCATGCGAAATTGATTTCATTTATCTCCAAGATCACTCGAATGGAATGACTGCATTGAAAAATAAAGGCATGGGAACGAAATATTTGAATAAAATAACAGAAGTTAAAGGATCGGCTGAAAGCATATAATGAAAAAGAATGGAAAACAGAAAAGCTGAGTGCTAAAATATAGAAAATCAGAGACGCAAACATCCAGGACTATAGGAAACGGGCAATCTTTGCAATGGCAATAGCTTACCAGGTGGCATTTGGCAAGGTGCCATGACTCAGTGTCGTAGGAAGCCCAATTTGAAGTAGTACATTTTAGAATTAATGAAGGAGGAGTAATATTTAAGGACCCTACCAAACCATCAGTCGTTGGAACATACTTTCAAGATATGATATTGTACCTTTGACACATATCATTTCGTGCGCAAAGCCACAAAAGAAGAATGATTTAATTTCAAGAACAATGTAAGGAAAGATGACAAATCAGCTATGATTTTATTTACCAATTTATATATATTAATTACTCATTCAGAAAAAAGTGCATTTAATTTATTTAAGATGGCATTTTTATTTTCAGTTCTCTTCAGTAACCAGAACCGTTACAACTCCTTCATACATTCAAGGCACTCATGTAAGAAGACAGTTGATCCTACCATTATATATGCCTGTTCCAGTTTGTAATGCTTTGGACATGCAGTTGTAAAAAAGCATAGATAAAATAATTTTTAAAAAAACAGTTACAAGCTTATCGAAAAAGGAAAATGTTCACTATTCCAAACGTTACATCATAAAGTAGACGTTTGGAATTTATGCATTTAAGTTATGAAATATGCCTTCATTTCTACATTCATCCGATCTTGCGTCAAGTAAGATTCAAAGCAAGTCTTCCTCAAGTTTCTGCGCCATTGCTTTGAACAAATCACTTCACTCGATATATATATTCACAGCTATTTAATCGAAATCCTTTGAATTTATTTGTACGTTAACAGCTATTGGCTTGTAGATATATGTGTTAGCTGGTACAATAAATGCTGATATAGCATATGTCGATATAGAATAATAGCTGTGGATAGCCATGTATCGATATAGAATAATAGCTGTGGATTGTGCTGTGTATATAAAAATATTCATAAATGATTTTCTGATTCTTTCTTTATTCTTTAGTTTTCTGTAATGCAAATATATCGTTCAAGAAAGTTCCATGCATTACTGAAATTTTTCAGCTTATAATCTAGCCCAACTTGCTTCTCATTCCCACTAACAACAAAAGTTGATGAACCGAATCTTCAATCGCCTGTATTTGTTCACAACAGCAGGTGTCCAAACGATTTCGTGTCAGAAAAAAAGTGAAATCCTAATGAGAGGGACTTCGGAGCTTGATATTTCGTCAAAAGCCGTTCAGTGTCCAGTTGTGAGGCATGTTTGAACAACTGAAAGAAGATATGCAGCTAGTGCAATTCTACAGTAAACATGTCAGTATCAAAGAGTGCTTTACAGCCGTGTTTATATCATGAGTTCAGATTGGACAGCAGTACTGTCCGAAGCTATTGAAAAAATAAGTTCCCCACTTGGGAAGATATCATCGAGAGGAAGGACAGAGCAAAATTGTTTCACATCAGAAGGCAAGTCTCGGAAAGAAGTCGTAAACTGCTCGTCCATCCTCTACAGTCGAAGTCATTGGTAGTCAGGAAGGTATGAAGCGTGAGACGCGCAGGGAGTTTCACAAGTGTTTGGAGTATCGAAGGAAGCCATTCTGTCTCTTCATAATCTTGAAACAGTATAGAATCTCAGTAAGCAGAAGCCTCATGTGTCAATGGAGACTCCAACAGCTTCCCATTGCTACGGCATTCACAAAGGGCTTCATTCCAGGTGACAGGAAACGGGTGCTATATAATGACATCGAAAGGAATAATAGGCGCTTCATAGCCCACTAATTGTGGTGTTTGCTGCCAAATGAAAATAGGAAACTGCCACAACCACCGATATACAAGGCCTCTGCGGTCTTCCGTGACGTCACGGCGAGACGGTACACTCCATTCCTTTAACGTTAAGTCTGTGCGCGCTAGAGAGTCAGGTGAAACTACTTTTCACTCGTTAATATTATTTCATATACTTCCATATCATGCAATTCAACACACATATATTGTAGAATTCATTAATAATTAAAATGCAGCCGCTTTCCACATCACCTTGGGGGTACGGCAAGTTTTGGGTCATTTTTGAAAGAAATTATATAGATATTGCACTCCAGAATATCTTTTGATTTGAGTTTTTCTTCTTGCCATACATCATGTAAAAATATTTTTTAAATAAAATGGTTTAAACTTTCTTATTCATGATTGTTTCTTTTACGATTTATGAGAGAAATTAGATAGATATTGTATAGCAGAATATCCTTTCATTTGAGTTTTTCTTCTTGCGACAGCTTACATACGTCATGCAAAAACGTTTTTAAATAAAACTGTTAAATTATCTTATGCATGCTCATTTTTTTAAAGACAGAAATAATATATAGTAATTCTCCAGAATGTTCTTAAATTAAGAGTTTTATAGCTACTTTCAAGAGATGCATTTTATAGATATTTCACAATACAGTCGCTAGAAAAAAAATTTAAAAAATCTGACTGAAAAGCATTATAAAGGTAAAAATGCTTTATATTTAATTGAACCGGTATTTTATAACAGCCGAACGGTGTGTTTACTACAGAGAAAGCATGACACTACATCCCTGTCGAGATCGGCAGACTGCTTTGGAGGCTTTGCACTTCTGGTTTGGTGCGCCACCGAAGTTCCAGTTTTTTGGTGCGCTTCGAATTTCTAGAGAAGGACAAAACCATTCCAGTACTCGTCCAAAGCGGAAAAGAATTAAACACTTAAGCACTTAAAAGATCTTTCTAGAATAGAAATACCATTATTTCAGATAGATTACTCCTATTACGCCTATTTTGAAAGAAGCGAGCAAAATTCGTCGAATTATTTGACTATCTTAAGCTGATTTTGTTGTATTAATTGTGTTACATTAAACAATCATTAAAATTGGATAACTCTGCAAAATATTTATTTATCAATCATGTATTCGACACATGTTAGGTCATTCTCTTTCTGAAATATCAAATTCTAGCGAGTGTTTTAAAAATGATTAGCTCAGTAATAGAAACAAAATTAATACGCTAATAATAACCTTAAATGGATATGAAATGTTATTTTTTTTTTCAATTATATAAAATCTTGCAAGAGGAAGTTTTGTTAGCTTAGCTTAAATTCCATGTCTTGAAATGCCATTTGCTATATTTATGAATATAACTAACAGATTTTTGTTATTAAAACCATTGTCAAAAGAACGCGTTTATTTCCTCTGGTCAGAATGGTCAATTTTTGAACATTCTCATTTATTTTTAATCTTTTTTGAATTGATGGATCTGAAGCTTTTCATAACCATGCAAGCAGTTTAAATGCAAATTTTAAAGCAATAATATTTCTTTATTGCTTCACGAAACGAGTTTCTCCCCTTTCCCTTCTATTTTCTGTTTTCTTATTTAATCTCTATCAGTCTTAAACATTTCTTCGCTTTTTTTCTCTCCGACTCATTACATACACTGTCAATTTTGATAGAGTGCGTTGAAAAGCTCACTCTAAAGGAAAAACAAACTGTTTCTGGTAGGAATATCCGTAATGCAATGAAAAGTATAGAAAAAAATTAGTACCGTTTAAAAGAGATTGTTAGAAATGCCTCCCAATTACGAGACGAAGGCAAATTGATGCCAAATACAACGGTGAGATCGACGTATGGACAAACATTTTGAAGACGATAGTCCAAAACACGTTGTAGTTGGAGGGAAAATGTCGAAATCTATTTGCCGGCGTCGGATATGCTACTCCGTTGCATTAAAAGCGTATAGTGAAATAATTTTATAATTGAATTTTCGGTAAATTTTTCAAAAAAAATGTCAATATTATGGAAGCTGCTTAAAATTTTAAATAATATTATAAGCATGATAGTGAATCTGGATTTGGTAATGAAATGCTACATTTTAAATACTTAATGCCACAACTTCTCGAAACAAATGAAGAAACAACAATGCCTGTAATGAATTCTTACAAATTAATATGTGATAATACGGTATAATCAACTTTTCCAAATATAACGACAGCGCTATAAATTTACAGATCCTAATGATCATAAATGCGAGTGAAAACGAAGTTTGGCGAAACTGAAGCAACTGTTGTGACTACTTAAACAAATCAAGAATACTTGAATCTTGTCATTGTGGTTACGAAACATGGTGTATTACAGGAAAAAAAAATTATTTCCAAGATATTTTAACAAAATATGTATAAAATAAATTGAAGAATGTTAAAGAGGAAATCTTACATATTATTATAATTGAGAAATGAATAAAAAATAGGATTTGTTTTAAATTTTATAAAATAATACTATTTCAATTTTAAAAATGACCAACCCTATAATCAGACAGTTTTAAAAAATGTTGGCATATTTTTAAAATTCCGTTTAAAATAAAATATGCGTTACTTCATTCATTCTAACTCTATTACTGAAAAATATTTGAATTTTGTCAACTATTTTTAAGTAATTAATTTAAATAATTTTAAATTATTATTTTTATTAATAATACATGTAATAATTAAATTTAAAATAAATTTAAAAAATATATTTAAGTAAGATAATGATAGTTTTTTAATTATTTTTAATATATATTTTTGCTAGAAATTAACATTTGAAGCATACAAATATAAAATTGGATAAAGAAAAAAACATTCGTTCAGACCTTGAGACAAAGAACATTGACATTGTTTATTTTATTTCGAAGTTTCGGAAGTAGTATAAATATGAATTTTTTTCCTTAATAGTTTTCGGTTATAATAAAAATCATTATAGTTCATAAAAGTGCAAGTGATTTATGAAATATAGAATTTTTTTTTTAACTTGAATAAGCTGCTTTTTCAAAAACTTAAATAAAAATAAATGACGTTGAAAGAAATTTAAAAGACAATAATAAACTATTATCACTTTATCCTTTTATACTATCAAACATAATTGAAAGTAAAAAAGTGTAGATGGCAGCAACTTTATTTGATCATTATATATGTACAAAGAAAGAGACTCTCAACTTAAAATCACAAAAATTAAATTTTCGGAAAATAAGCGAACAAATGAATTTAAAAGCGCAGACACTTCACTTTTTTTGTCCTTAATACAATTTATCTAAGAAGGGTTTTAGAATAATTTAACGTCTGCAACCTTCAATTGCCTTGAAGGTTTTCAGTTCGCCAACTTGCACTCCTCAGACACAGAACGGACAGACGAGTGCATTCACTGAAAGGGAGAAAAGTAGGAAGCGGATCGCAGAAAAATAATACAGTTACAATAAATCTTGCATTCAATGCATTATTTCTTTTATACATTTAAGCAATCTTTACTGATACACTTTCAGTCGCACCTTATGAAAAGCGAAACACAACTAAGGTATGCAAACTTCTAATCCCGCTCGTCTTCGATGGCTCGTTTGATGTCATGCAATTCTTACACTACACCTGCCTATTCATCAGACCCACGTGTCAAGCAATTCACTTCTACAAATAATCGGCAAATGAATCTGCCGATATGAAAAGATTGAAAATAGGTTCTGCAATGCCAAGAGAAAATATGGGACCAAGAGTCGTGAATCGATGTAGTCGATCTCCCTCCACACCTACGGTGCACCGTCGGACCACACCCCTGACTTCTGTGAAGGAAGATTCGCCGGAACAGATCAATAATCACAAATAATTAGGGACAGCGGTTATTAAACGGATAAAAAGTCGAGTGCTCCAATCAGGAAGTGGTATTAATCACGGCAAGATCAAAATGAACCGCTGGAGAGCGCTATGTTTGACAAGAGGAGAAATGGTTAGATACTAGCTTCAGAATGGGAGCCTTACACTTAAAAGATTTTATCCGAAATGAATAGTAGTAAGAAAAACCACCTGTTCACTAATAATTAATAAATACTTAGCTCTAAAAAAATTGTTGACGCAACAGATTATAAGCTTTTCTACAAGCCGTCTTTGTACCTTTAAAAGAAGTATGAGCAGGGGAGCTAAATTTCGCAATTTTAAAGAATGTGGCTAGAAGGCAATTGAAGAAATAATATTTTATATATATATATATATATACACACACAATGTTTCCCACTGATTAAGAAATAAAACAGAAGGAGTTATGCAAATGGCTCGCAAAAAAAAGACAGAAACAAGACGAGATTAGATTAAAAGTTTCAATGATAAAGTTCATTAGTCTTTTCTTAATCTTTCGGTGTAAGATTCGAAAATCATGTTTTTTAAATCATATCTGAGCTATGAAACTATAGGCAAATTCAAGCTATCCGAGGATAGCTTGAAGTACAAAACTTATGTTCAAAATATATCAAAAACTTGGATTTCTTTTTATAAATGCATATGATAATAAAATTTCGTCTGTGGCTATCTTAATCAATGAATACTAAAATAATCGAATTTGGCAGCTTTGAAATCACTTTCTAATCTCCTGGAAAAGTGTCAAAAATACGTACACTTTGTCAGCTGAAAGGCGGATCCTACCGACAGGTCATTTGACCGGATTAATATTGAATTGGAGTTAACAAAGGTTTTTCTTTTCTCCACTGAAGACTCTATAATTGTAAATAAATCTCAAACCGTTCCTTACGGTGAATGTTTTATAATGAGATGCTCTGAGTAGTTCAAAACAACGCCTCATTAATATGAAATGTCCTTTTGTGAATTCTCAATATTTTCGCCGTTGCTGGAAACAACACTGTTTATTATTTTCAGTCCAGAATTTGTGATACAAGCGTCAAAAATAAATAATCTACAAAAGGCTTCGCCTTCGTTTCAATCTCAGATAATATTTTGCAACTGAAGTGATTGTCTATAAGAAAGCTTCCCAACACTCGTTTTTATTTCACAAAAGTAAGATAACAACGCAATAGTTTCATAAATCATTTATACCGATTCTCTCTCTTTTTATTTTAAAGAAAATGATAACAATAAGATGATTCAGCTTCGTTCGAAAGATATATTTCACAAACCTGAAGAAACTATTATTTTGATTTATTTCGAAAAAAGCAAACACAAAACACAATGAATGTGATCTTTTTTCATAAACAACATTGTATCCATATTCGAATCGAAGCTATCCCCTTTTAAATAATCATTTTTCAATGGCTTCTGAATTGAAGAAGCCCAACTGTCAGCTCATAGGAATGCTCCTTCATGTAACATACAAGGTCATTAAAATTATTCTAAACTACCACTGGAATAAGCTTTCAAATAATAGATATAATAATTAAATACTTCTCAGACAGCAACAGGGATCTCTGAAGGAGTGGTTCTCGGTCATTTTGCATTCGATGACTTTAAGAAAATGTGAATGCAACTATAATATTCTTTGAATAGCAAATAAAGTAAAAAAGCTTTCAACTGTATTGGGAATGAAATTAAAACACTAACAGGTTGAAGATGAAAAATGCATTTTTGCAAGCCCTCGCATGTTTCTAAAAATTCCACATTTCTCCACATTTCAGACTTCCCCGAGTTCAAAAAATACATTTGTCTGTCTCTCTGGGACAAAATAAAATATTTTGTGCTAGACAGATGAAATTTTGCTTGCGGTCTCAACACATTTTGACAACTACAAAATTTCTAGTCTTAACAATAAATTCTATCAAACGTTGAGCAAAGTCTCTTTGGGAGAAAGTCTGTCAGTCCGGCTGTTCGAATAGAAATGAACACTATATCGACAAAACGAAGAGAGTTAGGCAGATAAAATTCTATACACAGATTTAACATCCATAGTGTAAACACTTATCAAAATTTGAACCAAATCCAACAGTGGGATGAATGTCTGTATTTTCAGAAGCATGTAAACGCAGTATATCAAAAACGTAATGTTCAAATGTGGTATGACAACAGTGGTAGTTTTGTGTCAAATGTCGGTTGAAAAAAAAGTGTCTAAAACATGAATTTGATTTTCGGATACAGTGAACCGCATGCCAGGGATGACTCTAAAGAAAACTCGCCTAGGATCACGCCATAGATTCAGTAAAAATGATAAATGGCAGCCAAAGATCCATATTTCGTAACTATTGCATGTCCACAGTGTTTTGCGGGCTGGGTGGGAGGTATTAGAAATGATGCGAGAAAGTGACAGGATGACCACTTCTACTAGTTGAATCATCTGCATGCGAGTAGGCAGGCCGATAGATTATACATGTGTTGATGAATTTTCGTTAAAAATTTGATATGGATCTTATCTTTTAGATGCTAAAAGTGTGTGATCCATTTCTCTCTAAAACGTTTTGTGATCCCTTGCAGCCGAATGGACAGACACATTTCCGATCAATGAACTTCGTTCAGAATTTGATAGAAACTTCCACATTTAATGGAAAGACATTTCGTCCGTCTAATTCCGAAATTTTTCAATTATTATGTTCATAGAACTGTCATTCCAGACATGAATTTTCCGGAATTCGGAAGATCTAAAACGTGTAAAATATGTCGAAACATTGAGGATTTTTTTTTATGACAAAATTTTATCTTTACATACCTGAAACTTTAGAAAGAAAAACAAATAAATGAATGCCAAAAAAGGATATATATAAGTGCCCAGAAATCTGTAAGATGAACATTACTTTTACAATCTTAGAAATTTCTAGAACCTTCTTTTAATATCCGCTTAGAAAGCTACGTCAATGCATACCTTCAATAATATCATCTAATTAGGAATCAGATAGTGAAACTAGTAAACAAACATCGAAGTTCTTAAACTGTGTTACCACCACAGCTTGTTTATCCTTCAGAGTTTCGATTGGATCACAAAAGCAGCGCCCAATTCCAACCATATTTCCGCAATAAAGAAAACGGAATAATAGTTTATTCTTTAGAAATTGTCATCCAACAAGACGCTACTGTTTAGATCTCGAAAGTTTCGCAATACAAGGGAAAATATTCGACAAAAGATTAAAAATCAAATGACAAATTTTAAAAAGATAAAAAAAAAGTAACAAATACAAATAAAATTTTGAAATTTTCAGAAAAAAAAAAGTGCAACAGCATTCATACATTTTTGCGATGGGAGAAAAAAAAAACTAGAAAATTTATAAGACTTATCTGAAAAGCTTCGATTAAAATATAAAAATTATTCGAAAAAATGTTTACCGCCATTTTAATTTGCTGAATGATTTCGAAACGTGCACCATCGACACTGAACATCTCTTCATGATATACCTAAGCGCAACCTTCGAAAGGCGTCTGTGCAGAATTCATTTCGGGGCTCTCTTCCGAAATTGGATGAATGGAGTCCTCTTTTATCGTTTCGTCAGTGGAGCCGTCACCAGCAGGTCTAATCAATTAGCGGGCGGCGGTTATCTAGGGATCACTTTTGCGCTTTCCCTCCACGTCCGATCAATGAGAACATCGCCGACCACCATGAAAAGTGGCAGTTTACGATTCTACTGACACTGAACCAGCTCGTCATTGAGCATTCCGGAATGGACCCATAAAAAAGTTTTCGTAGAAAGGGTTTCGCCGTTTTTCATGGATGGACAAATGAAAGTTTACGCAAACCATTCCCTTCATTAGCAAAAGGAAGGAATGAAGTACGATCTCTCACGTAGATACAGAGAAATTTCCTCTTATTCCAACGACAAAATAATGACATAACTTAACACTTTTTTATGAATATGCCGTTATATATGTGAATCGGGTAAGTAACATCATTGAAAAAAAAAGTCAATAGGGCTGGCATTGGAAATACATAATTGAATAATTGAATGCAATGGAATTGAATAATTGAATGCAATGGATAATGGAGATTCTTAAACATTTTTCATTCTTTGCACCGCTACTGAAACCAAATATTTGAACGACGATTCTTATGAAGAATAGATATGACAAAATAATCAATCATTTTTCCATAAATTCAGTAAAAATAAATAAAATATATTATCTAGACGCAATGACTCTCATTCCTTTTCCTATGTGGATTCATTTCCGTGCAATGCCTGCATTTCAACGATAGCAAGTGCCGAAAATGTGTATAAATAAGAAATAAGAAATGGAATCGAAAATGTTATTCATTTTATAAACAAATTAGATTTAAGTTTATTTACTATTAAAAGTTCATACATTTTATCACTTTATTTTTCAAACCAGGTAAATAAATTTTCTTCAAAAGTGGATTTCACGTTTTCCAGAGAAATCAATTCAACTGAACTGAAAGTAGATTCATTTATGTCATACTTTTCTGCAAAAGTCGTGGCTCGACAGGGCGGGAATGACCACTGATCCTTCTTCAAATGATTTCATCAACTCGGTGTATAAAATAGGAAAACAAACAAAAAACCTTTCCTAGTTTTTTTGGAGTATAAGAGTTGCTGAAATCAATCAAAATACGTTCCAAGGAGAAGATTCATTCCCCTTTTCTCCTGCTCCAAGACCAGAGTTTGACTCTCCACATCCCATTCCTGATATCTATTGATGTTATGATTAGAAATGAAGTCAAACTGTGGATTCCAAAGAAGTGGTATTCAAGATGCAACAGTACGTTCCACCTTATCTATGCGGCAGCAAATTATATAATCTGTAGAAAAATATGTGCAGAAGGATGTGTCCCTTACTGTGGTACGCGAGGAACGGAATATGGTAAGACATCAAGATAAATGTTCAAGATTTCTGAAGTGAATTCCGCTTTATTTGGTCTTACTACTTCTTTTTTTTTTTTTTTCTGCAAAACAATGAATAACTTTGTTATTTCAATTTAGATTTTCACGTACTCAGTGTGACTTTCCTTTCCTGGGTGCCCTCTTTCTTTATATAAATACTATTTCCAAGCATGTCTGATTTTAATATTGAGAGAAATTACATATGATGGCAAAAAAGCGCATTTTAATTTTTTTTTTTTTTAAAGTGGGCAAACAGTATTTACCCGGCACAGTTCGAAAAATTACAATGGACTCTTCATTGGGAATGATCCATCTCTGCAACGGAGGGCATATAAATTATTTCGTGAACACATTTAAAGTCTGAAGCCACAGAGTTCATTCCTAAGATGATAATCTGCTCAAAAAACGGTCTCCCTAAAATTGGCAGTTTGAAATGATCTGCTAACAAGATGCGCCACTTTGACATCCTGATGTTGTAAGAAAAGATGTTCGTTTGGTCACCGCAACAATCGTTTCGCGGGCTCATAGAGACTGTTTCGTAGAAATGACTTACCTTCCGATGACTCCCAGAGCTAGTCATGTTTAATACGAACAAATCAGCAAGTTGCCAGATTGCACATTAAAAATACACTTTTATCTTCGGACAACGCTTTGATATTGGAAGATAGGACTTTTCCGATGTTGAGGCGTCAGTCGGAGTAGAAGGAGTGTTCTTTGAAAATATTTGAAACACTTTATTGGATCACATTGAAAAAAGAAAAAAAAAATCGAGTCTGCGCTTTAGAGCTCTTAGTGTTCACAAATTAAATCACAAATATAATTCAGATCTACAGTTGAATCATTTATTTCAGAAACCATATAAATCCAAATGTGCTTACAATGAGATGTTTAACAAAATCGGGTTAACTAACTAAAAGCATTTATTCATTTATTTCACAAAATTATTCCTACATATAAAACTGCATTATGCATAAAATGGAAATTAATATATTCATGGGGTTTTTGTGATAAAATAAATTTACAATACTGCCTGCCTTACTATATTTTAAAATCAATAAAGCTGCCCTGTTAAAAATATTCCATTTTATTTTATTAAGCTTCAGATATGTTGTAAAGAAAAGTGAAGTGTAATATGATGTATTGACGATTCCGCTTAATCACAATGTTTTCTTCATTTAACCTCAGATGCCGACCCATTCAGAATCTTGGTTCAGAATTCAGAATACTCAACATACATTCCGTGAGATGTTGCAGTTCATTATTTTTTTTTAATTGGAATTATCCAAGCAAAATAACTTTTCAGAGTGAGCAGATCACAAGGGCGAATCGTCTTCTTCAAAGAAAAGCTCTTGCAGAGATGCCGTTAATGAATATTTTAATCTCCAATTTGCCCAAGTAAACCATGTTCAAAGATGAACTGTTCATACGTGGATATCTAAAACGGGATTCTGTTCATGCGAATGCCTATCCCTGATGTTTCATCAGAATTGACAAATTTCTAACTCCAGCTTCAACATCAGTGTTTGAATCTCAAGGATGGAGGAGCGCCAAAATCTGCTAGCCTCCCCTCGCCAAATAAGTTTAACGTATTTCCACGCCAAACTTTACCCATCCAACTTTAAAAACAGAGAATGTAAAATAAGCATTAGAATCCTCAACAGAAAGCTACTTGAATAGCATTTTTATGTCTAATAAATCTAGCCAGTATTGTTACCTTTTACACGTTTTTACAGCAAAAATGATCTGCAGAAATGGGATTTCTGCAATAAACGATTATTTCAAGGACACCTCACTTTCATTTATAGATCCGTCCTTTGCCTCAAAGGACGGATCTATAAATGAAAAACCAGAATGACTAATTTATAATTCCAATTAAAGAGTTCAACGATAAACGATTCAATCTTGATGGAAAAGCATGCTATCAAATTCATTTTTCAGCCTCATTCATTTTGAGTTGTCTTATTCACGGACTGGTGCGACAAAAACGCGCTTTTTTTTAACTCAGAGAGGTCAGTAACGTGGAAATCCGTCAAAATGTCCCTGTCCAATTTATATATATATATATATATATATATATATATATATATATATATATATAAAGCGTACTTTTTTTTAACAAAAAAAACCTTGGTGCACAAAAAAAAGAAAAAGAGTGAGGTTATCGAAAATTGTACGGAAGCATTGTTTGGTTTTTAAAAAATTAGCAATAAAAAAAAACGACAAAAATATATCGACGTTTATGACAAATGCGCATGTGTACTAAGAACAGCGCCATCATATGAAGGAAAGCACAAATATAGGAATGTCAGTACTACCAGTAAAGAATTGAGCATTTCATCACAGTCTCAAACCCAAAAATCTTTTTAAATGCATACATAAATAAATCCTTTCGTGTTCATGTTTGTACTTCGTAAATGCAATAATTTTAAGCGATTTAAAATTTAAAAACACTAGTCAGTGTTATACGATTAATTTCACGAAATTTAATTAGAACAAACACTAAATAAAATTTGACTTAAATTGCTTCTTTCTTTAATTAATTTCCTGCCATAGAAACCGAGGTAATCTGAAGGATCATGTTGCCATGACAATAAATCAGATACTGAAATGAACGCAAAATGGCCCGCTTAAGGTTCAGCCACACCCATTATCCACAACCCGGCATTGGCATGGAGGCAACTCAATCCGATATCATTGTTATACACACCTGAGAAGCGAGGATCAACTTCCTCAGATGGCCAATTTACATGCCAAAATCTGAAATGCTTCGCAATGAAATGCCACGCAAATATAAAGAATTCAAAGATAATTAACGTGTGCCACATCTAAGCTTATGAATGACATAAACATTGGAAAACGAGACTGCAACAGACCACAAATTCTTAAATAATCAGAGCCAAGAAGCCTTCTTTCCATTTTCTCGAATATGCAGGGGATTGTAATCATCAAAAAATTTGACGTCGAACTTTTGATGAATCTTTTCGTGTTTAGAGTCTCTGAGTAAGAATTAAACGTCTTACTTTCTCGTACAAAGCAAGCTCGTCAAAAAAAATTCGAACTCGAGATTTTGACGAATCTACATATTTTAGACCACCCTGAGTTCGAAAAACGCCCTTTTGAGAAATGCGTTCTATCTGTCTGACCGTCCTATCTATCTGTGGCAATGATGACTGAAAGACACTTTGAGCCAGACTGCACAGCTTGAGCACACACCACATTTGCAGATTTCTGTAAAATTGAGCAAAAATCCGTTCAGAAGAAGTATCTCTGTCCGGTTGTCCAAATGTATGTTAACACGGCAACTACAAAACGAGCAGATTTAGACAGATAAAACTCGTTTTACGGATTTAACATCTATAGTGTAGAAATATTTTAAGTCAAGTCCAGCAAGGGGTTGACTGTCTGTCCGTCTGTATTTTCAGAAACATGTAAATGCGATAACTCAAAAACTCAGTGACTTAAATATATCAAATTTAGTGCGTTACTTTGTGATTACAAGTGTAGTTCTGTGTCAAATTTTAAATTTAATCGATTGCGAAAAACACGTCTAAAACACAAATTCGATTTTCGGATACTATTAACCATATGCCAGAGATAAATCACCAAAGTACTCGCCAAGGATCACAGGATAGAACAGTAAAAATACTGAATTCAAGCTAAAGGTTAATATTTCGTAACTATTGTACGCCAATGCCATTCAAGGCGTTCTCTGGGAAAACACGTTTATTAGAGAATTGGAGAGAACTCTGCCGTTGGTTAGAACTGCGTTCGTCTGTCAATCTATCTGTTTGTGTGAAGAATTAACTCAAAAATGAAATAAGGAAGAAGTTTAAGGGATTGAATTTTAAACCCAAACTGTAGATTTAAAACAATAATTATAATTGGAAAAAAATCTCTCTATTAGGACGCAAATGAGCACGATAATTAAAAAAAAGAAAGGAGAAAAATGGATTAAATTCAGCACATAATTATATCAACCGAATTCTACAGAGGATTAAATGCTTTTCGAATAGTCAATTCAAAAATATGTGAGTACGGCGACTGAAATCGGTTAAATAAATTAATTCTGATGTGTGATCTCGATATTAAGATTTAAAAACCGCATCAGAATTAAATGCGAAAAACATGCTCACTCTAAACCAAAATATAGCACAAAACGCATTATTTTATGCACATATACGAAAATAAAGTAACGATATAATACTTCATATAAAACGGGGTTTTTTTTAGTCAAAAAACAAACATTATGTACTTAAGACAATGCCTTAATCAGTTTTGAAAAAAAAGGAAAGAATTAGCTTAAACTATGCAAAAAAAAAAAAAAAAAAAAAATCCTTACTTTAAAAAGATTAGATACAATGAATCCTTTTCCTTCCTCTTTCATTAAATGCAAAACTTTGATAGGAGCGCTTAGCGATATTTCAAATTCAAATTGAGATCATTCAACAAATACGGAAAGCATAAAAAAAAAAGTGGGATTTTTTTTTTCGGCGGATGCAGATCCCCTCAGCGATATTTTAACTGCGACTGAAATGATTTTACAGCATTTCGCATAGCACACTCAAAACTCATCAGTTTATGAACAGGAACATAATTCGAAATTCAACACTGGCAGTTATTCTAAAGGTCTTTCCAGAATGGAACAGTTTTACGATTTCATTTCAAACGATCCTGCGCTCTGTTTAATGGAAGGAAGGAGAAAGAAATTGCTCTTGGCGATATTTGTTTTCGAACTTGGGATACTGTGAAGTAAAGGTATGCCCAAGAAGACAATGAAATAGTGAGATAGCTCTCTTAAAATACTCGTGCAATAATAAAACACTGTTATTATTATAACGAATATATTTATCGATGAAATAAACAACAAGTTAGAAATAACATTTTGACCCTCAGTTAACTAGATGACACTGCTTGTTTTTTATGATGCGCAAAATCAAGCCATAATGTGTAAAAGATGATGAGAAAATGCACTCAAAGCAGGGAGAGCGTTATTTGCATCGGTTTGTGAGAATGTGGGGTGAAAGTCTTAGAAAGACTTCTATGTTCATCCAGAAAAGTCACACTCATTCCACAAATCTCAAAACAATTAATAAACTATCCGGAACAAGTGACTTGTGAAGAATTATATCGGCAAAATGAATAACTGCGGCACTAGCTTCATAAGCCAGTTGACAGCCTCAGGACAGAGGTGATCACTTTTTTTAGTGGTTATGTTACGCGGCTACGGAGCCTAGCGTCGCAGGTTCGATTCTCTCTTATGCAACAGCCACATAACAATCGTCTACACGGCACTACACTTCATGGCAAAAACAAAAGCACAATAAATAAACATATAAACGAGCTCAGTAATTCATGAGAAGAGGCTGTGATGTTATTCCAATGAAATTATAAGGCATGCCGATTCATTCATTAAACAAATACTGATCACCAAGCTCATATTTTATATGCATTGCAAAATAGTTTAATCATGCCAACTTGTAAATATCCATACAAATGGGGGAAATAAAACGGATAATGACGTGCATACTTTTATTAAGTAATGTATATAATGAAAGAAAACAATCATTTAAATAAATACGAACAGCATAGAATAAAAAATCTCAGACATAAATAATAACGCATGTCATAAATGGAAAATTTAATTCACATTTAAAATGCTTAAAAGAAAAGAGAACAGAAATTTTCATATCACCTTTTAGTTTCAGATTCTTTAATATTTATAATCAATTAACTAAAAAAAAACTACATTTTAAAACGGACTAAAAAGCATAAAACCATTTTAAATAGTCACATGCAATGAATTCTAATATTTCGCAATTATAAATCTTGAGGAAAATCTTTAGGGTGTCATAAATGTGTATGGGGGAAGAAGAAAGAGAAATTACTTTATGCTTTTGTGTCCGTTTCAAAAACGTAGAATATTGAATAATTATCTCCTACATTTCCGTCTTTGTGCAAAATTGCAATCTGTTTTAAACTAACTGCCAGACGAGCCAACGGCTTGGCATGGTGCCATTTAATACAAGTTTTTCGGTGACAAAATTATGTCAGTTGATGGCATGATTCAAAAACATAAACACGATTTGACTGTTCAGTAATAAGCAAGGAGAAGGTCAAAGTGGGACATTTCGCTAATTTCGCGGAAAGGTAGGGATTCAAATTATAAACGCAACCAGAAAAGGGGTGAAAGAGTCTTCGTCTCCATATACCATGCTGGAAGAAAAATTGGAAGCGTTCGCCAATAGCAGAATTCTTGTCTAAACAATCAAAATCAATTCATAATGAATAAGAACCGTCGTGAACAGAGTTACAAAGTGTATCGCGATTGCTAAAACTTGTCAAACAATTTTACAACATAATGAATTTTTTTTTAACAGCACCCATTATAGGCCTTCAAAGGCACTGAAATGAATTTCCAACTCGTGTTCCTCCGATTCGAATCTTACATTATCTGTTGTCAATAAAACTATACAGATAGAAAATTCATCAATTGCTCGCTGGATACAAATGTTGATTTTATAAAAATGCCCAAAAATAAAAAACGCATTCTTTCTTCATCTGAAATATTTTCATTCCCAATATTAAGAAAGAATTAAACAACTTAAAACAAGGGGCCTAATGTGGGAAAGCCCGAATAAAAAAAAGTCCATGGCATTACTAACGCCACCTTCGAACGTTCTTCTCCTAGTAAATAAATCATTCCAACCCCCAGAAATAATAAATCAAACATTTATTACAAGGCTTTTAAGGCAAAATCGATAGCAGAGGGAAAATAAAATTCTCCATAATATTTCAAAAAAGACGTGAGGCGCTTTCCAGTCTTATCAAATATACAAAAACGTCTTCTGCCCCAGCAGAGAGTGGATTTAAAGCATAAATACACAGGAAGATCTCCTAGAGTAAGACGGCGAACTGAATATTTTACACAGCAAGCAATAAACGCGCCGATGTTGAAGGAGACAGGGCAAAAGACTGATGCGCGTTAGAGCGCCCCCAAATGCTCAATGCTCTCACGTAGCCATGAAAGCACTGTTGTACATTCTGCCACACAGCGCATTGGTGCATTTCGGCATAAAGTTTCCGTTTTTCCTCGTATATAGAGTACAGAGAGCATATTCCGACCGAAAAAAAAAAATCGAACTCGAGACTTTGACGAATTTTCACGTTTTAGATCGCCCCGAGTTTCGAAAAACATATTTTTGAAAAAACATATATTTGCCTGTCTATAAGGAAGGCAATGAGAGCTACATGAATGAAATCTGGCCTTTTCACCAAATTTGTAGATTTCCATCAAATGTCGAGCAAGCGCCTTTCAGGGGAAGTCGAATGTAAATTAGCATTCGCAACTGCAAAACGAAAAGAGCTAGATGGATAAAATTCGGTACACAGATATAGCATCCACTTATCAAAACGTGAACCAAATCCGACACAGGGATGAATGTCTGTCCGTCCGTGTTTTCAGAAGCATGTAAACTCCGTAACTGAAAAGCACAATGTCTTATCAAATTTTGCATGTGATTTGATGACTTCCAGTTAGTTCTATATCAAATTCCGATTCGGGAAAAATGCGTCTAAAACCCAAATTCAATTTTCGGATCCTAATAGCCACTCGCCAGAGATGAATCGCAAAAAAACTCATCAAGGATCACGCAAAATGCTAAATTAACATCAAAGGATTGTTTCCTACCTACTGTACGTAAATGCCAACCTTTATTAGAGATCATGCGAAAGGGTTTCCGGGAGAGCACTCTGGCTCGTTTCATTAATTCTGAAAAATTAAATTCTCTGTTATCCACGCAAATGGGTGGACTGGTAACAGCAGACAAATAAATTCCACGAATGTCCGAAGAAAACGATACATCAATGTGAAAGCATGGAAAACATTTTATTCTCAGTAAGAGGCCGGCGCTACCATCAAGATTAAACAATAATAAATTGTAGATTTTTCTACTTGCAAGTAGTTAGTTTATTTTTCATATAAAAAAATGCAATTGAGCGTTCCCACGTGTGTATTTGTGAATAAGATCTTGATTATGGATCAATGTTGTGTGTCGTGACTAATGGCACGCTGACAGTTATCTGTCAGCGATTTAAGCCAACTGAGCGGCTCTTGTTTTTTCATGCGTCACATTCGCTTGCACAACCCTTTTTTACAGGGAGGAGGGGGCACATTCACACACTTCACAAATAGAACGCAGAAAAAGATTTATTAATTTTTTTAAAATCAATAATTAGATTTTTTTTTTTTTTTTGCTTGATATAAGTGTCAACAAAAGAATTGCAGCAAAGCACTTGCTAATTTTTAATTAAAAATAATTAAAAATAAGCTTTAATATAATTTTTTGTAATTTTATATTTTTTGCAATCCTTACTATTGTTTTTTAAAAATATATTTAGAGTGGTTTAACAAAAAGACCATGAAATATAAGATGAAATTGCATACACAAGTTAAAAAATTATTTACATATTTTTTACAAGAAAACTGTAAATTATCTTAAAAGTATGAAGTGCAGATGCTATAATTCCCATATGAATCATGTCTCAGACTCTTGAGAGGAGATGAAAGAACATAGATAGCCTTTTACAAACAAAACATCATTTTTAGAAAATTAAAAAATAATAAACCTTGTTTGTGATATTTATATCTTGAATTTTCACCCAAGAAATTAATTATCAAATTTCAAATAAAATTTATTTCTAATTAAAAGTTAATATCGGTAAAAACTGAGTTGATTTCTTTACTAATTAATAAATAGAAATTTTTGAAATATAAATGTAAACATAATGTATATTAAATATTATATAGCTAGCAATATTTCACTTTCATTATATTGCATGTTCTGCATGATGTAAAATA
>JAPMOR010119448.1:297034-325835 GCA_026543865.1 Argiope aurantia
TTATTATACTTAAAACTTGCTTATACTTTTATTATTATACTTAAAACATGAAATCAATATGAATATTTATTTAAAATATCAAAATAATAACAAAATAATTAGGATAAAATATTGCATTATTTTGCTTTTTTTTTAGATTTATTTTTAAAAAATTTGATAATTCATAGACATGTTCAAATGCTGAAAAATAATACTATCACATATGAAAGTCATAGCCTGAATAACTTTAATATAAATATTTCCATAATCACATAAGAACCATTAATTCGATAATTATTAATCATTTTTTCCCTTCCTCTATTAGCTCACTATAGTTGTTAATCTAATATTTTACGAAGAAAAGGTTTGGGTATAATAAATATTTATCTGACATATTTTTGTGAGTTAAATAAATAAAACGAATGTAATCTCAAGGCTAAAAATCTTTTCTATTCCTATATATTATTTTCATAACTAAAATGTAACTAAGTAGGCAGGTAATATCAGAACTTTATAAAATGTGTAACAAAAAAATGCATCAATCTTTTTTTTATAGAGAAATATATATTCAAAACTTTTAAAATATTTAAATAATCTCTCTCTCTACATATAACTAGTTTTGACCTTGACATAAGACGTTAATTGACTTTGATTTCTTTTAGATTATGTAGCCAAATCCAATTACTCATACAATATTTTTTAAATTTTTATTAGAACTATATTATTTATATATATTTAGATAGGAACTACAGAGTTTATTTGAATCATGTGATCAGGAGTTAACCTAAATCATATAATCAGAGGAGCTGAATTTCTTCTGAATCTTGAAATAAAAAACTCAAATTATTTTAAAAGCTAGAATTTTCTTCTAATTAAAATTAGAAAATTTGGATCCAAATTTTATTTTGGAGCATTTTTTTTTTTTTTTTTCCTCTCTCTCTCTCTCTCTCTAGGGTTCCTTTTTAGAAAAATGTAATAACTGATACAGAATGGAAATCATGATTTTTGCTGATCTTTTTTATTACAATCCTTTCAGTTATTTATTTAGAAGACTTTTCTGAACATAGAGTTTTTGTTTAGTTGTTCATATCCTTATGCACAAATGATAAAGAATATTACTAAATAAACTACATTTTTCTGCAATTTTTTATAATAAGTATAAATCAAAAGATTATAAAATGACTTTTTCTATTATATGAGGGATAGATTTGATTTGATATAAAAATATTAATTATAAAGATATTTAACAGCTTTTTTGTTTTCAGATTAAAATAATGACTGGAAAATGAAAACTGAACAGGAATTTATGAAAAGTTTCCAACAAATATATTATTTGATTAACATCACAATTACAGCAATACAATTTTTTCCATTAATTTTAATGCCTCGTATTAAAACTACAATGCTTCCAAGTTCAATACAAGGTGTTCTGTCAGTAATAATTAAAATATCAGAAAGTATAAGATTATAGAGAGAATGAAATGTATGCAAAAAGAAAACTTCATGCCATGAGCTGAATATATTGTAACATAATTTCATCCGCATCCTAATGTTAAAACAAAACCATTTATAAATTAGCAATGAATAAATGTATAAAATGCATTATATTTTTTGAAAAATTGAATTAAAAATTATGAAAATTAATCAGGTTATAAAATACAAAAAAAATGCGATTGATCGTATAATACGTCTTATGATTCATTGTTAAGATTTGAAATGTTTACTTCATTCAATATACAACATATTCTTTAACGTTCATTAACAAAATCAAAGAAACAAATTTGAAATTATAAAAAAATTTCATATAAATATTAATGCAACTTTTCATAGTTGTATACATTGTAATCATGATTTGAAATTAAAATGAATAATGGGTTCACTAAGAATTTTATGTTTCAAAAATAAACTTATTATATCTCATACATAAACAGTCAACAAAAAATACAGTTGCTTAGAATCTAAAACTTGTCTTTTAATGAAAATTCTTAAGTCAGACAAAATTTGTAATTTCATATTTATGATCTTGAAATATCTTTCAAGTGTAATAAATGCAACAACCTACAACATATTCTATTTTATACTGAATCACATATAAAATTGCAAGAAATTCCATAGTGTTTACTTATGTTACTGTACTATTCTTAAATTTAACATAGCTACAGTGATTAAAATAGTTACTTACAAATATACTAATTTTCATGTAATATTCCATTATCTATTACTTACAAAATAAAGCATATCATTATAAAATCAAGTGAAAAAAAAGCATATATAACTAATAATGATACCAAAAAATACAAAAGTATAAAAAAGTATTTTTATACTTTTGTATCAGTTCATCTGTGTTTTAGAAGTAACTGCATTTGCGCTCTCTAAATACTTTGAAGCTTTTACCTGTTCCATTTTTGGTTTTTGTTTGAATAGATATAATTTTTGTTACGATTTGGAAATTGTTTTGCTTTCGTTTTCATTTTAGTTTAGTTTTCAAACTATTTCTTGCTTTAGATTGGATACCAAAAAATACTATACTTTACATGAATGCATACTTAAATGAAAATAAAGATTAAAAAATCCAGTAATATTTAATCTTAAATTTCTGTGATACATAAATAATAAATACAATCGTTAAAATGTCCTTTCACAGGTATTAACAGAATTTAATAAATCAGGTACATAGCATAAAATAAAAAAGTTTTAAAAAATATTTTCACTAAGGAAATCAATTTATGTTCACAATATCCAAAAGCTATTTGCATAAGAACAGCATTACAACCTGAAAAAGGTAGTTCAATTGCATAAATAGTAATAAGGTTTAAAAATCAAGCAAGCAAAAAATATTTCATTGCGACTATTTTAAATATGTACTACTTACTTTATTTGCTGATTATTTTCTTTTGAATTAAATATATTCAAAAAATATATAGCATGCCTGTTTCTTATTAATTATAAATACAGCAATATATAAACAGCTTATACTTGTTGCTTAATAACTTATTTATATATTTATCAAGGCAAGAAAACCACAATGGAAATTTGAGTAAAGAATTTAAATGATATTAGCTGAAAATAAAGACAATGATTAAATTATAACAAAAAAAATTTAAGAGCAAAATGATCACTTAATACACAATAAATTGTACTTTAAACACTATAACTAATGATTATTTATGACAAAATTTCTCAGTCAAAAGATAAGCAAACACTCAAACAATATGGTGTAGTTTAAATAATTGTTTTTGTTATTCACTAAAATTTCATTCGAATTCATAAAAATTTAGATTCTAGTTTCTGACGAGCATTTTTCAAAGAATTTACTTAAAAAAATTTCATAAAATTAACTTCATGTATTTTTTATCGTCGTTTGTAAAAAGGTTTTATCTATGGTGCAAAAATAACAATGACACAATTCTAATTTAAAAATAGCATATTGTCATCCTGAACTGTTTAATTCCGGAAATAGCAAATATATTTCCTCTAATTTCCTTATTATTTAAAATACTGCTGTGCAGAAATAAAATATAAGTTGGTCATTATATACTAAAATTATATAATGCATCATTCAATTCTTCTATCAAAAGGTACATATTAAGTTAAATAAATTTAATTTTTATAACAAATTTATTTACAGTAAATTCGTAATAACAGCCAATGCATGTCATAAATGCTACATTTTCCTTGTTTATAGTTTCCAGACGCTCAGGTAAATATAAAAACCCATAACCAGCATGCCCATTCAAGGAAACACGTTTTGAAGAGATACGCTCTGTTTACAATATCTCATCTGAAGGAACTACGTGTCCTTTAGGTTCGGAGGGGGAGGGGACTGCCCTACTTTCCGTACACTCCTCTACTATCACATTCGAACATCGGTGAGCACCAGGTCAAAAAACTAGCGCATTCCGCGGCACGACCAGTGCGGGTGAGCAAGGGACCCCCTCTGTGCATGCCTTCTACCTTCCTCTCACATTATTAAACAGAAAAAGAAGTGCACTTACTTGCCCAACTCTTCTTTCAGCTCGTAATTATCACTAAACCGGGTGCACACTGTCACGGCCATATTGGATGGCTGGCTGAACGCGCGGTTAAGGATGCAGCCAGCGAGTGGGACTAAATCTCGCGAGTTCTCGCGCGCATCGTAGAGTGACGCGCCTGTAGGGAGCTCTCCCCAACAACACACTTCGACCGCCGGTAGGGAATTTCAACGATGGAAAATCCCTGCCAAATTTCCCATTGAGCCTTTTCAGTTTTGGCTTTTCGAAGTAATAAATCGAATTTATTATTATTATTATTTACTGAAATTAACGGTGTCAATGATTATATTCTTATCGAAACTGCGATTGCATGAATAATTCTTTTGATAACTGAAAATAAATGCTAATGCAGAAACGGAAATTAAAATAAGAAATATTAATTATTGTTTCGTTTCAACAAGAAAGAAAAGGAGTTGCTTCATGATCGTTATTACATTTGGAATGAAGATTACTTAGGTAGGCTGTCATATGAGTAACACGATTGTTACAGCTGTTCAGAATTTTTACGAGCCTGGTGTTAGGTAAATCTTAATTCTCCGTATGAATAGATGTCTTTTTATTTGAAATCATGCAGATTTTTTTTTCCCCTCTTCGACAACGATATTGTGGCTTCATGGTGTTTTCTTGAAATGGGATAGTTTCTTTTCACAGTTCACATAGTTTTTGAACTGTGCATTTTCTCCCTTTTCGACAAGCACAATTCTTACTATTATATAAAAATTAAGAATTGTAAAATTTCGTTTATGAAAAAATTAATATCTTTTAATATGCTTGCATTTATATAATTTACTGCTTGTACACTTAAGAAGCGAATCAACATTAACAAAGATTTATGTTAATAGAAAATTATAAATTAAATGAATATTTTTTATACATTTTAAATTAATGTATTTTAGGCATAACAGAAAATTATAAAATATACGAATATTTTAATACATTTTAAATTAATGTATTTTAGGCATATTTAAATTGCTAATTTATTAGATAAAAATTCTACGTTCTTTTAATATTAATTAAATATCGTTCATGTTTTTAAATCATTTCTTCATGTCAAAATTAAGTAAAAGTTTGATTATATTTTAAATATTTGATTTAGTCTACGTTCAGACATTCTCTTGTCTAAATAAGAAGCCAAAACAGCCTTTTCAGGAAGGGTAGAATAATCGTCAAAAATTGCACACTCTAACGAATCTCCAAATTTGAGACCTCCCTGGGTTCGGAAAACACTTTTTTGTCATTATGTGAACAAGATCAATCATATTTTCGAGCTGGATAAAAGAAATTTGGTAAAATTGATTGGTAAGAATGACTTATTTGTAAATTTTGAATTAAATCCATTCACGGGGAGTCTGGCTGAGTGAGTGCAAGTGAACTTGATAAATGCAAAACAAAGAAGATAAAATTTCGGTACGCAGGTTTAGCAACCTAAAATACAGATTTTCAAATTCTGGACCACATCTGTCTGAAAGTTGATCGTTTGCAGTTTCGCATGCGTGTCAACTTAATGACTCATTCACGCAACTGAGAAAATTCGTTATGCTATTTTGTGACTTAAATTGTAATTTTGAGTCAAATTTTGATTTCAACTGGTTCCAAAATTCATATTCGCACGCATTCAGTAAGGATGGTAGATTCAAGCCAAAGGCTACAGTTCTTAACTATTGTACACCAATGTCACCCAAAATCCGATCCGGGAGAATAAGACCTCTTAAAGATACTTGAAAAAATCTCGGGGAAACCACTTTTGCTGTTTTATTGTGTAAAGAAGGGCTTTTTAATGCGTCACTTTAATGCCGTTTTGCAAGATTTATTGTAGATGATTTGGTATCGAGGTAGGTATTTGTCAGACCCTCTTCACACAAAAAACGACTTGTCAGATTAGTTCAAAATTTCATTTTCAAACCTTTAGATATGCACTTCTAGAGGTTCATTCAATTTGATGTATCGGAAATTATTACTCCTTAAAATAAACTATTAAATAATTGAGTTAAAAGGCTAACTATTAAAATGTTTGAATTAAAAGAGTTTTCGCTTTTCAAACATTTTATGTTCGCGTTACCAATATTGGATCGGTCCAAATATAAACAGATTATGGAGTCGTTGTTCACACCAAGCATTTATACACAGTCTAATCGGTCTCTCATGTTAAGTTGAAAAAGAGTCGTCTTCGAATTCATTCAGTGCTTCAGTTTCGATGCGACATTTCGGTGTAATTCGCACCCGAGATGCTCAAACTTGTTCAGGAGATTTCTTGGCTTTTAAATTAGTTTCTTTTTTTAATTTAAGCACTAAAAGTTCTTTTAATTATTATGCTTATATCTGACACATTATTCTAGATCAATGAATTAGAAAGACAATGAAGACTGAAATATACCCTGCTCAAAAAATTAAGAAGTCGCCTTACTTTAAAAAAAAATACTGAAGGCACCTAATTTTGATATGACATCGATTATTGACACTTGTGACTTCCATTTGTGAAAATAAGCATTTGCGATCACCTAGAATTTCAAACTTAGTGCCATTTTAAAGCTCAATTCACCAGCCACCGATTCCGGCCAACCCCAAGTCTTCATCGAGTGACAGCGTGTGAGAAACACTTCCTATCAATCGTCGGCTTCTTACAGATTTCGCTAAGAAGGTGAGAACAACGTTTTGATAACTTTATCTTGCCGTATTTTGTTTATGCGCTTCAAATTCTTTTTGCACATTTTGATACTACATCATGATGATGTGAGCGCAATTTTTAAACAAAAATTTCGATTAAAGCAGTAGCTGTTACTGGTGTCGAAAATGGGATTTTCAATCTGGTTCATATGCTTACTACAGATAGTTTTACATTTATAATAGAAGCATGCTTTTATTTTTTTTAAATATAACAGAAGGATCTAATGGTTAACATGGTTATCAATAGCAGGTTTGTGGAGGAGTCAGTTACCGAAATCGAACACACCATTTATTGAATTACTGATATCCCTAGTGGCATCCAGCGGTTCACTTTCTGAACAACACTAGCGATAATTACAGAAGTACAAATTACCTGAAGGAACCATTACTTTGTTACCATGCACCTTCAAGAAATTTCTTAACCGGCTGGGAAGGGACTGTCAAGAGGCATAACAAAGAAATTTTGCCAAACACAGTCGATTCAACTGAGTATAAATATCACCTGAAAAGAAAGATAAACAGAATGAGTATAAGAAAAGACAGAAAAAGAGGAGAATACATTACAAAAAAAAATCAGAAAGGTAGAAGAAAAAACATTCAGCACATTCTTAGAAAAAAAGATATCAGAGCCAAGAAATCACCCGAAAGTGATTTCGATGAGTGAGTGAGAAGACGATGAGTGGGGACACACGATCAGTCTGATGAGAGTGGAAGCTGTTCATGTGCAGAAGGACATGAACCTGAAATTTCGAAAATGGGCATGGATCGAGGGATAAGTGAGGGTGACCTCATCACAGCCACAATATGTACAAAAAAAAGTGAGAGTGGTCTTTTTTAAACTTTCCGGTTTACTCGCCAGTAACTGTCGTATCCTCCTTTCTCCGCATAAAATCACGAACCTTGAATAAGATTGCGAATAGCTTGCAAGTAATTGGTGGACAATAGTCAAGAAATATATAGATCTTTGGCGTGAATCTAGCCTTTTTACTGACTCTATCGCAGAGATATGTATTTTCTATTCCTTTTTGACCCTTTGCTGACGCTAAAATTTGATGTCATTCCAAATTTTGTTGATTTAACTCATTGAATTTATGAGCTATTGCGCTTACATGCAAACGACAGACGGTAATGGTCGATGTTTTGATAGATAAAAAATTGCACAACGAAATTTCCAGTCCATTAACTGTTTCAAGAAATCTAAAATGTACGTATTTTGATTTCATTTCATTTGCTTTGAATCAAGAATATTCTTCTTTTACATTGTCTTTGAAACACTACATGTACTTTCAGAAAATTCTAATTAAATTTTGAGCTGATTAAAATCTGTAGAACAAATTGAATTTATGATAATAATGCGAAAACTGGGCGATTCATTCATTTTTTGAGCAGCATAAAACAATAATGTTGTAAAGAAAGATATACTTAGTTAAAAAAAAAAAATTCGCTTCCATTGGTAGTACAGCAATTATCGCCACCACTTTTCGATACTGTTTCCTGCGCATATCTGTGCACTCCCGCACTACCATTTTGCTACGTAATTGTGTAGTAATGCCACTCTTTCTCCAAATAAAGCAATATCTGGAGGTCAAGAATCTTTGAGATCAAGCCTTTCCTGAACATTTTCGTGTCGCATTCAAACTTTTCTCCTTTAAAAAAATAATACAATAAAAAAAAATCATTAATAAAAACCGTTTTTCATAAACTTTTGTCATATTGTACTTTGGACTCGTGTTAAATAAATTTCTTTATTTAATTGGCATCTTTTACAAAGTCGGTGGGCAACGATGGAAGCACGAATCAGTGCAGTCGTCTATTGTCAGCAGTCAATTATGACGCGGAGGGATTCGAAATCCTATTGATACAGCATTTGCACTTTCTATAGAAAAGCATTAAGCTTTGTTCATTCTATAAGCGCGTATTAGGAGAAAAATCACGAGATTTATATTTGGCTCTTGATCTTTTAGGCAATGGAAACATTGTTATATCCGAATACCAGAGGCCTGCTTGTCATAGATCGATTATTGGTGCAGAAACTTGGAATCGCATATCGGTTCTGTCGGCATCTTTCTAAAGAAGCGAATTCCATTCCAATAAACCATGAGACATTAACCAATCAAATCAAATAATTTAATTTTTGCATTTTTCCGATTATAATTTTATTGACCGAATTATGTAAATAAAAATAATGAGACTGGAAGAGTGGCTTTCGATTTGACAACATTCTGGATTTCCCTTCTGAAGATGAATGTCAAGTACATGTTTGAGTTGTGTAGAATGAAGTAGTTGTCAGTAGCACGATAAAAAAATGCAGCCATTTCAGAAGCGTCATTGAATAACCTCTCGCCCTCCGTTCTTCGATTTTTCTCCTTTTAACATTGTTCGTTTCTTAATTCTTCATTTTTAATTTATTTTATTTCATGAAAACATTCAATAGATAGATGAATGACCTTCATATAAAAGTACCATCAAATAAATTGAAATAAAAATACAAGATAAAAATTTTGAATCTAGAATAATTTTCTTTTTCAATGTCATCTTTTCCCCTTTCTTTATGAATGCATTCTCTTATTACTGATTGAATGCTTGGTTCTCTGAAATCATTTTTAAAAACGGCTAATGTAATCATCAAAGTATTTCACATCCAAATTTAGAAGTAAATTTTCTTTTAAAACTTTTCTGAGTTTAAAAAAATCAACTTTTAGAATTATGTCTGTTTTCCTGCCTACCTACATTAGCTCAGATACAATGGCAACTGAAGTTCTGGTTTTCATTGCAGTTATTGTGCCCATCATTGTGTTTTGTTTTTATTTTATCCACTACTGTAGATATCGGACAAATTTTGGATGAATGGTCGATGGGAAACCTGCCTACTCCGATGCGATGCCACTCATTGGAAGGGAAAATGGCGGACTTACGGCTGCATTTGTAGATTCGAGTCAGATGTTGAACAAATGCGTCGCTGGATCGCCAACCCACCACATATGTACATTCGTTATCAGAGGTGAGAAAAAAGAAAGATTGATACATGATATTTAAATTGAAATGATGTATATCAAGTTGAAATGATCAAAGGAAATGATCCAAAACTTATATTCTCTTTACTCTACCTACTAAATGTCATTGCATTTTGCATTTTTCAGTCATCACATATTCATTCATCAAAAGATTGCTAATGAAGGTTTCGGAGTAATATCTGTGTAGTGAAAATTGTACACAAATAGTTTTTCCATCTCATTTGACCCATCTGTCAATTGTTTATATTATATTTCAAAGTCCTTCGATTTCTTTTTTAGCGACAGTCAACCTTTGGAATTTTCTTGCGATCAGAGTCAACCGTGGCAAGTCCCCTTTCATAAAATACCTGAATGTATACATTTTTGTGATATTTTATGTGTCTCATGGATAATGAGTGTTGTCTAGTAAATATTAAACCGTGTAGAGAAAAGGACGCATTTCTACTGAGTACGTCTTCAGTTGTCATCCCAGCTGAATTCCTATCTTGGGGAGTACAAAATTGTGCATCTGGCACTTCTTTCTTTTAGAGTAGATGTAAAAGCGTGTCTTGTTTAGTTTTTATGTCTTTGTAACCTGTATATGTTGGGTAGACAGACAATTTTAAGTGCAGAGGAAAACTATTCATTTTCTTCCCAACACCTCAAATCATTTCTCAAAGTCAGTAGGCGTCGGATTTTCTTTCTTCTCTTTATTTCTTTTCCCTGCCAGTCTATTCCAGGGCATGCAAATGTAATAAAAACGAAAACCAAAAACAATAACGTTTGATTTATGAGGGGGGGGTAAATGAAATTTGATGTCTAACCTAGAAAGTAAATTTTACACGTGTCCCCTTTTTTGGATGAATTGGCCAATGGATAGAGACTCAAATGCCAAACAATCCCGCCGATTTCATTCGAATGTCACCACGGTGGCAGAGTAGAATCAGCAAATAATGACGGAGAGGCCAAAGTCCTGAATGCCACAGCGGCAAAATGTTAATGTCTTTACGTATTTTTTTAAAAATAAACCAGCTGGAGTATTCTTCCCAACACTTTCTAATAAAAGAGATCCGGCCGATCGAAACTACACAAAACGACCATTGTGATCGAAACATCACGTACCCAATTCGATGCATTCAAGCCATACATATTTGAGTGCACGCTTCTTAACACATTCGGCTCACAATTTGACAAATGCTTCATCCGAGTATCGATTTTTATCCCTCGAGTTCTGTTGGTTTTTGTAATATGTTGAATAGCCGGGCAGAAAGATTTTGCACAAAAGTTGATAGAAGTCTATAAATTGAATGTAAAGACCATCGAGCTCAAAGCATTTTTGAATGAAGACAGACGAGCATAATTGCCAAAAAAATGCGTTTTTCCAATTCAGAGAGGTCTAAAACTTGGAGATTCGCCAATATCTCGAGTTTGAATTTTTTTGACGATTACATAACTTTCTCTATACCTCGTATGCGAGAAAATAAAATTTATATAGAATGAATAAATACTAACATACAGCAATTGTTATTTGCCTAGCTAAACCATGCATGGCGACCAGAGGCAAAATAATAGTATGGCACCCTGGAAGCCAATGACAATCTTTGCGCCAATAGAGTACTCTCATTGGTTTGGATTCACGAAGCATATAAAAAAGTATTGTATTCGTTAAAACAAATCGACCTCAAAATGTCGATTAACAATCAAAAATAAATTATAAAGAATAATTAAAAATCGCAACAACTTAGTTAAATGAAATTTGGTTCATAATTTTAGTATTTAAAATGGAGATCCTTATTACATTTTGAACCACATCTGTCAAAAGATTGAAGCATATAAATGTTTTCTAAAAAAAATGGAATGACTAAAATTGATTTTGTGGCCATGTTTAAGTTCTATATCACATTTTGGCTTCAATGAGTCGGAGAAAAGATTTCAAACCACAGATTCGGTTTTGTGTATTAGCAGCACTCCCACGAATAAAGGCCAAAAATAGCATACTATTAGGACTTTTCGCAAATATTGAAAAACCTCGTCATATTATCGATACGTGTTGGTAAAAATCCCTTAACCTAAACAGACCTGCGGCAGAATCTCGAATAAAAGTTGCATCATTCAATTCTCATTCCGAGCGTCACATCCCCCCCCAACCGATTCCATTGCATTTCTTTTCCACTACCATTAATCCTTAAACTGTCACCTTATCAGTACTGAAATAAGACTCACCTTGAAATGGAAAGGGCGTATGTGAGAGAATCAGGATGACCCAATACGCCGCAAGACTTGGGGGATGCTTTAATACGGCGGGCGTCCTTTTGCATGGACACAAAGACTTACGTTTCAAGTGGCATGCACATCAGATGAGTTGGTAAACATTTTATTCACGATTCATTAAATATTTTTACTCATTTTTATTTAATTTAACTTGTTTCATGTTTGTAGGATTTTGGAATCGATTTTACAGTCACTTGCCGAAGTTATAGAGATTTGTTATTTTGCAAATTAATTCCTTCTCGATTATAATACGTTCAGAACTTTTATTGAATTCAATAGATTAATTCCTTTCCATACAAATATCTAGATATAGAAGAAAATTTGTAAAAAAGTTGATTTTGATATTCTACTATATTTATAATAAATAAATATAATTTAAAGATTAAAAAATAATAATAGGTAAACACTAGGGTAAAAAGAAAATTAATTTTTAATGTACAAATAAAAAAATTTTAAAAACTGTTTTTATTAAATTTATTATTTTTTAGTGTGCGAAATATTTAAAAAGTACATATAGTATTTATCAAAAAAATTCGATCGCACGATTGCATGTCTCTTCTGTTTTATATCTTCTTGATCTCGCCTCTCAAAAAAAAAATCTTATTGTCAGAATTGCATTTGTCTATCATTAACGCATTCTATATTAAACGTTTCACTATTTAAAAAGTCAATAATCTGATCTAACAAGTTGGTCACCACAGGAGGCTAATTTTAATTTTAAGATGGTGATAAAGACCTTTCTGTCTTACAATTTTGGGAGTTATGATGAAATAACACTAAAATTTAATTTATTTAACTAAAATTATAATTAAAATTTTTAAGAAATCGCTCCGAAGTACATTTCTTACCTTCCAAAGTATATTTATGCAAATTTAGTAGCTATGAATTTCTTCGGGACGGATGCGCGCGGGGGGGGGAGGGAATTGCACATCCAGGGCGGACCAAGCAAACGTCCATACAGACCAGATTAAGTCTAATGGGCGTTATGTTTCGTAAAAAGTATTCTTTGCTTAGAAACGAACCATTTTTTATCATGTCATAGAAATACATATCATATTTTCATTCATGATTAAAAATAGTTAACACCAAAAAAATAAAAATATTAGGTTGTTGCATAACTACTAGGCATTTTTTAACGTGCTATATTTTAATAAAAGTTACAAAAATTTATAAATGAAAATATTCTTCTACTTTTCGGATATAAAAATGCGTATCAATACTCATGCTCATATTATGCTGTACCATTTTGAGAGAGGATGGAAAGCAGCTCAATCAATTCGCGATCTCAACGAACTTTTCGGTGAGGGCACAATCTGCGAAAGTCGATGCAGTGAATGGTTTGTCAGTTTCAAATCTAGCTACACTAGCTTAGAAAATAAACCAGAAAGCGGTCGACCATTGGATTTCGACGAAAAGGTGATTTGGCAGCCGTGGAAGGAGACGGAAGCTTGACAACTCGAATGTAGACCATTCAACCGTCGTTCGTCGTCTCCAAAAGCTTAGAAAGGTAGGGAAATTGGCTGGATGGATCCCCCACGAACTTCGAATGTGTCCGAATTTTCACCGATTTGCTTCAACGAAACGAGCGAGATCCATTTCTGAAGGATCTTGTCACCGAAGATAAGTCACGGCTTCTCTTCAAAAACCTTAAAAGAGAGAAGGCATGCGTTTCACCGGGAGTTTCACGAATAGAAATAATGAAGGACGTCCACTGTAGGAAGACTAAGCAGTGCATTTGGTGGGACAGGTGCGGAATCATCCATTCGGAAATCATCTTTAATGGGATGTGTCTTTGGTGGAACGTCGCCAACAATTGCGGATTCCAGACAAAAACGGCAAGCGGCAATTCAACATCAACAGCGATGTCTATCTGGCTCCACTGGACCGCCTCCACGCTGCAATTGAGGCCTAAAAAATCGTATCGCCTTTCATCACGATAATGCACGTCCACATGTTGTCAAATGCATCGCCGTAAAGGGCTGGGGACTGCTTCCACATCCGCCAAATTTTCCCACAGAATCGCCGACCGGTCGCTAAAACACTGGCAGGCGAACAAAGTTTATGACCCTTTCGATCATTCAGTGGCGGAGGGCAAAGCACGGATTGATTCAGAGGACCGTGAATTCTTCACCCGTCTTCCAAGCGAATGGGAAACAGTCACTAAAGTAGATGGCGATTACGCTCTGGAATAATCATTTTAAAATTCCCTTAATAAATAGTGTTCGAAAACGCCTGATAATCAGGCATCAACTTAATAATGTGTATTTTATTATGGTCGACAGAACTTAAATTAAAGTCAGATTACTGATCCAAAACATAAGAAAATGAAATATTTACAATTAATATTTTAAAATACTACATAAAAATTTTAATAATTAATGTTTTTAAGTTTTACGAAAAGATCTCAAAATGTAGATTAGGCCGATATTACCCAATTCATATTCATAGGCAGTTTCTCATTTTTTTTAAAAGCAGTAAAACCACACCATACAGTAATGTAATCAGGATATAGAGACTGTTCATGCACATCATTAGGACTTGCGTACCCCATGATGGATCTTGTATGGATACCACTTTACAATGGACTGAAGAACCTTTCGTACTGTAGACCAAGGGAGGGACAAATCACTTGATGAAGAATATTGCGAATCGGACTCTCTTTTGACCACGACAAAAGCGATTTCTTCTGGAGTTTCATTTGAAATCCGTTTCAGTTATCTTCCTTGTACCACACCCAACTCTCCAGTCTCTTCCAATATTAATAATAATCTTTTTCAAAGCCTGCCTCGACATAGGTCCTTTCCGTAAGTCTTTCAAGCGCCGCTATTCTCGCAGTGCAGCTGACAAATTATGCTGTTCTGATGAAACAACTTTATCAGTAAAGCTCTTCCTTTCTTCTCTAACGGCATGGCGAAGAATGATTTTGCGGCAGTGAGTACTGGCTTTTTAAACTACTCTAAATTTGCATAACGGCCTTTATCGTACAGGAAAACCGCCATCTATAGGCCGAAATTTAAACTATTTTTTATTGCAGATTTCTTTTCCCCATGATCCATACAACCTAAATATCAAGTGTCTTCGACATCCTTCCACTAGAGCGGACACTACGCAGGTCTGAACAGGGTAACTTTAATTATAACCACTCTGTACTTAATCATTTACCACCATCAGTGCAGGGAAATTTATACGTTGACGATCTGCAGATCTCCTGTGAAGGTAGTGATATGCGTTTAATTGAACTTCAACTGCAAAATGCAGTTAACAAATTAAACAAATGGTGCGAGAAAAATGGACATACTCTTTCTTCCGAAAAGAGTCAATGTATGCACTTTTGCAGGAAACGAAACCTTCACCCTGATCCATCAATCTATATACGTAATGATCTGGTTCCAGTTGTTGATGAAGTGCGGTTTTGGGGTGTATATTTTGATAAGAAGCTCACTTTCCTTCCACATATTTTATACCTTCGGAAGAAGTGTGAGAAATCACTCAATATCCTCAAGGTACTTTCTAGCATTTCCTGAGGTGCCGATCGTACCTCTTTACTTCTGTATACCATGCTTTCATTTTATCTCGGATTGACTATGGGTGTTTCGTATATGGCTCAGCCATATCTACTGTTCTGCGACGACTAGATACCGTCCATCACTCTGCTCTGCGGATTTGTTCGGGAGCTTTCCGCACATCGCCAGTGGAGAGTTTATGTCATTTGTCATCAGTTGCCTTTGGAGCTGCGAAAGAAAAAACTCTCCATACAATATCATTTTCGAACGCTGTCTCTTCCGCAGCATCCTGTGGTAAACACGACTCTTCCTGCTACTCTCTGCAGAATTTATGATGCTCGTCTTTCTTGTGTTCTTCCCTTTTCTGAGAGAGTGAAAAGCCCACTTCAAAATTTGTATTTGCAGTTTCCTGAAATCCAGACTATTGATTTCCAAACTTTTCCACCTTGGGCTATTCCCAATTTTTTCTTTTTTGCGGTTTCATAAAAGATACAACTGCTCCAGTGATTTTTCAACAAATTTTTTGTGCTCATCGCAGTCAGTATCCTTCTTTTGTGCCTGTCTTCACTGACGGTTCAAAGGCAACCGAGCATGTTGGTTGCGGAAGTGTTTTTGATTCCGACATAAACAGTTTCCGTCTGAATACATTCTTTTCAGTTTTGTCAGCAGAATTAGAGGCACTTTCTCATGCTCTGATGAATATATCATCCTCACCCGAGAGACAGTTTTGTATATATACAGATATCATGAGCTCTTTGGAAATCCTCTCAATTTAATCCTCATACACATCCAGTTGTAGTAGAAATCTTGGGACTTTTGAAAACTCTTCAAAATAGAGGTTTTAATATTTTATTTTGCTGGATTCCCAGTCATAAGGGAATTGCTGGCAATGAGCAGGCGGATCATGCTGCAAAAACTGCATCTTCTCTCTTACATCACAGAATACCATACAGTGATGTAAAGAAATCTATTACTAATGGGATTTTTATTCTGTGGCAAGAGGCATGGAATATGCAGCCACACAATAAATTGCATTCTTTTAAACTTGTTATTGACACATGACCAGTTTTATAGATGCGTAGGACTGATGTAAAATTATCTCGCCTACGTATTAGACATACTCGGATTATCCAAAAATACCTGCTTTTCGGAGAAAGGGCACCTGTGTGCTCCTCATGTCACACTGAATTGACAAGTTGGTCTTATTTTGATTGAATGCCCAGCCTTGGAATCTCATCGCCACCATTTTTTTCATCCATCAAATGTTACTTTCCCAGAATTGCTGGGAGAGAATTATCATCCAAACATTTTTAAATTTTTAATTGCTATACACCTTTTACCATATATTTAACTTCAACAATTTCCATTCTTATTATTATTTTAAAACAAAGATGTCATATTTCACCTAAATCGGTTTTAGCTATTTTATTTTAGTTTACACATAAGCATACTTAATTTTATACAACGTTTCAAACATCAACAATGCTCTACCTTTTACCATAAAGATGGCGCAGTATGGCCAGGAATGGCTCTTGTGCCAAAAAACCCAAATTCACCTACCAACCAACGTTACAAACATCTCTGAGCCATTAGACTGATGCATCAGGGATAATTGAACCACTTGCTGAGCCAGAAAAGCTTGTAGTGGAGCATTCCTCATCGGGGGAATCTCTGAACTGAAAAGCGAAGGTGCTGCGATGTTAGAGAATTGTAAGGTGGAAAATGTCTAGAAACACGGAAACATTCTATGAGCATAATTTCACTTAACATTTTTATTATACTTGCCACTTTTGGCGACTCGTTTTTGTACCCAACATTTGCATATTTAAAATAGATATAATATAAACCATCCTCCCCAGACAGAAACACTGAACCTATTTCAATAATATTTAATTCATACGAAAATAATACCACTAAGGGTCGTATAAATTTCATATCAAATCAGTCATGTAGTTCTCTCAACCATAGTGATTCATTTTCCATTTTGAATATCCGAGCGATATTTCAAAAGCATTTCTTCTCTGTTCATTGCCCGGAGAAAAATCTTTCAGAAAAATATTTAATAAATCCTTTTCGCCAATTTTTATTTCGTATCCTGGACGCGTCAACAAGGATATGCCCATTCCTCCACCGATTTCGAAGGCGAGTACGAAATCGAACTTAAAGAAAACCTTCAACCACGATCATTGTTCTCATTTCGCAAAATTTTCGTTTTAGTCTCGCCATTTTGCAAACATAGTTAACCAGTCAGAATGCTTTATCGTTATTATGCAATTTTAATTTGTTATTGTTTTTTATGACACGTGTGCTAGACAAGCCCACTGACGAAGTCAGCGATTTTAAGCCCAGAGAGCGTCTCTCGTTTCAGTAGCGCCATCTACGGCCAAGAGGGCGTCTTAGCTACTCATGTGTCACATTCGCTTGCACAACTCCTTTTTACAAGGGGGGGGGGCATTCACACACCTCACGGATGGAACACAAATGAAGAACAGCCACGCCCGAACCGGGACTCGGAATCAGGACGCCTTGCTTTATAAGGTGCCTTTCATCAACTTAATTTTGTTAGTGTTAATAATCTGGTCTACGAAGATGCCTAGTTCATTCATGTTAGTCAACTTTCTTTGGTGAACTACTTCTTATTCACATGACGAAGGTATAATGAATTTGTAATTACAATAATATAAATTGCAAAATGATAATAGATCATCTTGATTGCTTAGCTATGCCTCAAAATAGAGAAACCGCTCCAATTTTTGAGGCTGGAGGCTGTGCCGAAATTTTGTTTTTAAATATCTCCCAAAATAAGCTGGGAGGGGCAGGCGACCACCTACATCACCTCGTAAACGCGCACATACAATTTGGTATGCTGACTAATTTAAAACAATGTAAGTTCTAAACAAATGATGCATCATCATCATTTAACACAGCGCTAGAAAGAACCCGAATTCCCTAGGGAAAACGCGTTTTAACTGGCAGAGCTAGGAAGAACCCGAATTAACTAGGGAAAACGCGTTCTAACTGACAACGCTAGGGAGAACCCGTTTTCTCTAGTTATTTCAGGTGTTGTCCAGTTAAAACCGTATGAATCTAGATTTCTTGCTTGTGAAATTTTCAAAGTCGTCTAGTTTTATTCACGCCGGAACGTGTTTGTGCTGTTGATTTATTTACGAGTGAAGAAATTGTTAATGTTCCTTGTGGCAAAAATTGGAAAAATAAATTTCTAGGACAATTACAGTTTTTAACATAAAAAGAACAACAACAGAATACCTTTAAAGCTTTTACACACGATGCATACAACACTCTCTTATATGAGTTGAAGAAGCAAAATCTGCCTTAGCAAGACTTCATTTCAGTACCGCAGACCAAAAAGATTTGACATTCTTGAAATCGGTGTAGTGAAAAAGTTGGTTTCATCAAATGAGCCCATAAAATATTATTTACCAGTTAAAGAAATTTTTTATGCTATCGAATTTGCGTCATAGGACATGGGGATAGAGAGTGATTTCAAATTGAAAATTCAAGAAAATTTGCTAACATAACTACTGAGATGATACAATTTTTTATCGACGCTTCCAACGTGCCAACAGAAAAAAATAAAAATAAAAAAGGAAGAGTTTGGTTTCTAAACCTCTTATTCATTCAGAAATGAATAGACGTTGCCGAGCGGATTTGATTAACATGCAATTTCCGGCAGATAATGAATTTAGGTTTAATATGGTTTACCCGGAACATTTAACAAATTTTGCGTTGCTATGACGGAAGAGGCTGCTTTGCAAGTACTTGATATCTTTTTGATATCAGGGGCTCCTGCAATCTGATGATGGCAGAGAGTTTGTAAATTCCGTTATAGAGCAGTTATGTACGTATTGGCCAGAATTGAAGAACGTTTATGGGAAACTACGCCACAGCCAGTCGCAGGGTTCGGTTGAGAGGGCTGACCAAGACTTAGAAAATACGCTTTCTTCATGTATAAAGGATAATCAAACTACAAAGTGGTCCAATATTCTTCTTTTTGCCAATTCATGAAAAACAGAGCTCTACATTCAGGAATTAAACAATCAACATATAAATATATGTTTGGGATTGAACTAAGAAGTGGAATGACAACTTTAATCTACAACTTATGAATGCTATTATGCTATCAGATATTATAAAAAAAATATCGAAGACAAGGCTGAACTTCAGAAAATTTTCGAAGATATGAATGCAGAAGAGCAAGAAATCGAATAAGCATGATCAGGGGAGATATGCTTGCTATTGAGTCTACCAACATTTTTCTAATGAGAGAGGAAACCAAAGAAACCTCAATAAAGCAAACCAAACGAACGAAAAAGATCTCCGATGCAACACATCCTGAGTTTGATATTGGAGGAAATCCCGTTGTTCCCATTCCAGATGTTGATAGAGCAAAAGCTAATTTTCGAAATCTCATCAGGGTAGTGCTTGAAAAAAAATTAAAAGGACCTATACAGAATTAGCACGAAAGATAGAATTTTAAACAAAATGTATTCGTAGTAAGAAATGATATTTAAACTTGATTAGTTCAGTTATTTATTCAATAAATATATGGTTATTACTGTGGGTGTGATGGGTTTTAATGCATCAGTGCACTTGGATTAGCTTAATCGTTTCATTTCTTGATTAACAAGGGATGATTCTGACGATTTTTACAAATGGGAATTCAATGATGAAGGAGGAATTTATATTGCATGAAAACGGACAGTTGATGTTGTCAAAAGGATCTTTCCCACCTGCGCGTGGTACACTGGCATTTGCAGAGGAGTTCTTCTACGCTATCACCGGAAGAATGCAGAGCGCCCTCTCGTGGAGTTCATTCACCACATTACTTATATTAACTTTATAAATATTTATACAGTAGACTACAGCTAATCACGTTGCAAGCTTTATACAAAAATTTACTATATTGACTTATTTTCAGATCTTCATTCGATGTATCGCCGCAAGCTCCATAACGAGTACCGAATCAGGACATTTCGCTGAGAAAGGCAGCAAGAAAAGGAATTGGACAAGGGTTCGCCCGCTGCTCTTGTAAAAAAGATTGTTCTTCAAAGTGATGAAAAATGGTTCTCTTTGCGTCATGCTCACAGC
The DNA here is from genome assembly GCA_026543865.1 of Argiope aurantia. NCBI lineage: Eukaryota > Metazoa > Arthropoda > Arachnida > Araneae > Araneidae > Argiope > Argiope aurantia. The sequence goes on from JAPMOR010119448.1 coordinate 317,585, forward strand.
AGTTTGCCATGTCGAAATAAATCATTTGTAGTAATGGTACTGCATTAAACAATATTCAAGTGGTGATATGTTCTTTCCTTAAGCACTCTATTAGTAAATATAGCTGAATACAATTATTTTGGATTAAATTATATTGCCTAACAAATCAATTAAAAACAAATAAAACGGGTTCACCCTAGCGCTGCCAGTGAAAACGCGTTTTCACTACTGAATTCACGTTTTCACTGTAACAAAGTCAAACGTTTTAGATACTGGCTTGCAGAGCAGCAAAATTCGCATTTAATCTAATGCACGCGAATACACGCGAGATTCCATAAGTTCTCAGAGAAGGTTCTGAATGTGTCCCGGCTTTCATAGCTACGAACAGGCTTCGCACGACGTGTTGAGCGATCGCCTCACAGTGACCCGGGATAGGACGCAAAACGGCTAAGAACTAAAAGAGACAAGCGATATTTGTCCCGAAGAAGAATCGAACTCCGCCTTTCACGTGCAAGTGTCGAGGGGGCCGTTCAAGAGGGAATGTGCAGAAGTGCTAATGTGAGCAACGCCTCTTTAAGTCCTCGATTTCTGCGGGAGCGAACAAGCTTTCTTCTGTGCTGGTGAAGTTGTAATTTTCGAACGGCTCTGTGTAATGAGCGAGATGACGCAGAGTGGCAAATGAATGTAGGAAACTGATTGCAGAGATTTATTAATGCAATAAAGACCACACAGGAAAGATCATGATTTATTCCCAGGTTTAATGACTGATTTTACGATTTATATTTTGTTGCTCCGATTTGTATGATTGACAGCCGTAGGACGCGGGGGGGGGAGGGAGGACAGGGCAATAAAATTGAAAGATCTAACGCATAATGATACACGTTCAATAAACTGTTCTTTAACAAGTTAAAAATGTCCGTCTCTCTCTTCTCTAAAATCCTCTTTCCCGTTTCTCTTTTATGTGTCTTAGTGTTATTTACTACAGTCTCTAGATTACTTTAACGGTTTGCCTTAAAAAACGTTCAATGTATCGTCATTAAATAAAGCATTTAAAAGAACTTCAACCTCTTTCGAGAGAGATCGATGATCATTAGCTATTCTGCGCTGGATAGTAGATGAAGCATTTCTTTGATGAGTGTGGTAATTCAAATAGAGTATCAAAGAAAATTTTAAAAGAAATGAAATTGCATTGTTTGATTCTTATAACGAAAAGTTCATAAATAGATCATTTGCAGTATAAATCCAAACTGCGGCAATTAAATTTGCAATATAAACCCACATTTGTCACATTATGCTCTATAGACCACAATTCTATAGAGCATAAGGAAAGTTTTATAATGATTTTTGTGTCACATAATGATTCTTATAATTATTAATTATTAACTATCATTATTTCATATAAGCTTCATTTCTACATCGGAAGATTATTTTATCTTTAGAATTGTCATTGCTTTTGAATTTAAACGAATTTTGTTTATTTGTCTCTGATATATATTCAATTTTCACTATTCTTTAAAAATTTAGGTGAAAAATTAGCTTTCTTCAACTTTTGGAAATTCATTTGATTCAATCTGTACTTTTTCGAGAAGTTAACGAAAAAAAAATTTTTAGATATTCTATCAGAATTTTTATGCTTCAAAAATTCTGATTTCTCTTAAGAACGAAGTGATAGGTCATAAGATGACTATTTAAAATACTAAATACTGTAGCGCCTCTTTTTCCCCTTGAGCAGAGAGAGCCCCCTTGTGGCGTTTTACAGAAGACAAGCAGTTGGATGGCAGACCTGCATCCTGAGTTCGACTTTTTTCCTTTGCGTAACCCTTGCGCTAATGCCGAATGCTTTCAGCTGGAAACTGTGGAGTCCCTCCACCATACTGTTCTTTAACCTAATATTATATGTGTGTCTGTAGATAAGTGTTTGTGAATTTTATAGTGTAGCTGTGTTTGTGAAGATTAAAAATATTGTATTTAAAACCGGGCAGTTCCTTAGAAAACCAAAACACACCACTATAATACAATTTTTTAATGCGTTTATTTATCTGTTAGTTGGCATTCCACCGACGGCTTATTTTTTTCGCCGTATGATATTTCAACCACGTACCGTTAATAGCGGATTTGATGCATAAGTAAGCGATAATCTTTGTTGCATCGCAGTTACTTCATATATTGCTCACAAATGCTATTCATAAGTGCAGGATTCGGGACAATTTGCGTTTTGTTACTATTTGTTTACCTTCGAGGTGAATGCTAGAAGGTCCTACAATACTTAAAACTTTCACCAAAATAGTGAAAATTTGGCAGATTAAAATAAACTAACAGCAATGCTGGAGATGAAAATATTATATACTCGAGCAAACATTAGTATATCAACATGTATAAAATATTCGGAATGGCAAAATTTACTTTAAGATTTGAAAAAAAAGAACCTGTTCATTAAAATTGCTGAAATGTTGAATAATTATTAAATATAGGATTTTAAAGAAAATATGAATTTTTTTAATAAAAGTTTACACGTAAAAAATTTATTTTTATGAGTCAAATAAGAGCAGTTGCAGAAGGCATTTGCGTTGTGAGAAAATTGTCACCTGTTAATTTGTAAAAAAATTAGATATTTTTTTACCGATGTGCAAGATAAGAAATAGTTCAATGGGAATTTTGAAACAAGAAATGTTACTTTCTTTTGAGGGCTGTTATTAGCCAAGTTAAAGTGACTCAGTCTCTCTTAATATGTTTCAAAAGATGAGGTTCAAAATAATGGGAATAATAAAGGCACTATTTTATCTCTGTCGGGAATTTTTTTTTTCAAGAAAATTGTTTGATTTAACCAAATCCTTCGACTACAATGGTGAACAAATACAGGGTGTTTTTTTTTAACTTACGGTACTCAGAGATCTCTGTAGATTGAACTATCAGTCACAAAGCCACCAAATTTTTTACGGGGACTATTGACGACATGGGAAAAAGAAATCAGAGATAAAAAATAATTTAGTTCTAAAAGTTGCCGATAGGGGAAAATGTGTCGCTTTATACTTTAAGACAGCTAAAATTTTCCATAAAACGCGGGAAAATATTGCAAAATGCAAAATCCTGATTACGTAGTCGACACCAACACCAGTATTGTGAATTATAAAAGAGAAGCGGAGCATTGAAAATCATTTGAAGTATCAGTTGATTTGTAAAATGCATCTCACTTTAGCACAGCGTGCATAACTTGTGGAACTCTTTTATCTTAATCAGTCCAATGCAACGGCCGTTCTTCGCGAATTTAGAAGTCGAAACAATTTACGTAAATACCTCTATCAATGAATGCAGTGAAAGCAATAATTAAATTTTTTTTTAAAAAATAACAGGTTCTCTCGCGTCTCGGCCTTTCAGAGGACGGAAACCGGTATCGGAGGATACGATCACAGATGTTGCGACTGCAATCGTTGAAAGAAATCAGACGAGCACTGCTGGTCACAGCAGCACACGCGGATGACACGCCCGACAACTGGATGTTAGTGCTTCAACAGTATGGAAAGCTTTAAGAAAAATTCTTCAATGGCTTCCCCGGGAAAGCGATTCTACTGAATAAAAACAAAAGAACAAAGAATAAAAAGGAATCGAATAGAATCTCCTCCTTTTTTTTATTTTTTTTATTTGTAACTATTTACAGAAGTTATCTTCTTGAATAAAACACATTTATGGAAAAACTAATTCTTTGTTATTCATTTATCTGCTTATTGTAGCTTTTTAAAATTTTATCGCCCAGTTAAACTTAAAGTTTAAATCAAAAGCGTAATATTACCCCTATCGGCAACTTTTTAAACTAATTTTTTTTCGCGGATTTTCCCCCCCCCCCCTATGTCGTTAATATTCCCCTTACAAAATTTGGTGGCTTTGCGGCTGATAGTTGGAGCTATAGAGGTCTCTCATACCGTCAGTTAAAAAAAAAACACCTTGTATATGAGCATAATTAGAACTTGCTGTATTAAAGTTTGCAGTTAAGTAAAACTCAAAGTTAATTTAGAAGACAAAAATCATTTGGAAGCTGTTGAGGTCAGTTTCATACAAAAACAGGATTTGAGAACACGCTTTTACAGTGTTAAAAATAGATTGATTTTTCATTTCACACATCTTTCGCCTATCTGTGAAGAGGAACGCAACCCTCTAGATTTGAATAAAACCTTTCTGTGTCAGAAAGACACGTTTTCCCATTAAAACTAATTACTCGGAAAAATGGATAGAATCACATGTGTAAAATTTAGTATGAGGGCTCTTCACCATATAAACAATTTTTTGTTAAATTTCAAGCGACATCCATTAAAAAAGGTTACTCTGTTCTTGCCTGCTTCTTGTGAGAATATGATGCAAGGTATGCAACGTCTAATATTTACAGATTCGGATGGAATACATCAAGATGAGTATTTTGATGTATAACATGTGGAGTCACAATCTAATGAAAGAGTGAAACTTGTGTTACGAAAACTTCAATAAATAATAAGAAGAAATAATGAAAATCAATGTTTGTAGAGAAATTTCAATACAACAGATTTTCGAAATATCGGACGTTCGAGCAAATGACATGGTGAAGTCTGGAATCGAAGTTCGCAATAGTTTTCTGCAAAACATCTATTTCACTTTCTTTGACCTCTGTTTCAATGGCTACTTTCAAGTCCAACGTTGAGGGTTGTGTCTTTCGGACGTCCCCATGAAAAAAAAAAAAAAAAAAAAAAAAAAACCGCGATCCGGGGAATAAGGTGACCACTCTATACCATTTCCTGTTTTCGCAATGGAATCCTACCCTATTAGTCTATCGTGAAAATGTTCCGCTAAGAGATCGAAGTTTTGCTGAATGCGGTGATGTCTAGCACCATCTTGCATAAATCAGTAATTGCTTATCTTGCCTATGCCATGCAAGGATGGGATGACATCGTCAATCAGCGCATCAAAATGAGCCTCACCGGTGATATTTTCGATAAAAAAAAATGGACCCAATAATACCTTCAGTAGATAACGCACGAGCCGAAGTGGGTGCAGTGGCCGAACTACAGAAGGATGAGGATTTTCAGTGGCCTCCAGTTCAGTTTGTTAACATATCCTGGCAGGTGGAAGTGCGCCTCATCCTATTAAAATGACTTTTGCCGCATTCAACCCCTATTAATCATCGTGTTTGTAAAATCATACTTCTTTAAACCATCCAAATCCGTCCTTTAAAATTCAAATCAATCCGTTGACTGATTTGAATTTTGTAAGAGAACGTATCCATCCTCATTGTCCGATGCACCGTGCTTTTGGACGAGTCGAGTTGTGGCGCCACCGACTCATCCGCTCTTACACACTTCTCTTTTTTCCCCATCTCTAGCACAATGCCGAACACAGTCTAGATAAATCTTTGGATCGTCGTGCCGTTTATGTTGTGGTGATTGACAAATTTTTTTCCCCACAGCTGCTAGTGACTGTAATTTATGATGAGTTTAGCACCATGAAAATACCATGTCTAATCGAATATCTGCTCATTTCAGAACCACAATGATCACGTACAGTAAATTCTTAGCGAATAACGCGGGGCTCATTCTCGTCAGTTCGGTATTCTAACCTTATATGCTGTGGCGGAAATTTGCATATTCTCTTGAAGACGTTGGTTGCCAAAAAATTTGCATAGTCACCGAGGGAAGCGTCCATGTTGTGGAATCGTCGTATGCATCGTAATTTGGAATACAAACCGTCGGATTCGTAATTAACGTTCTTCGTGTGAGATGATGACTCAAAAATGCAATGACTCAAATATATCGAATTTGGCATGCAATTCAGCGACTGAAATTTCAGTTCTGTGTCAAATTTTAGTTTCAATCGGCTGGGGGAAAAACGCGTCTAAAACACAAGTTCACCTTTATTAGAGAGTGTGCGAGAAAGTTCTGGGGAGACTGCTCCGGCTGGTTTACAGGAGAAGAGGGCGTCTTATTCATAATTATTTCTAAAAATTTTCTCATTAATAAATTTCATGTCAACTTTTTTGATAATTTTCAGGGGATTTAGAATTAACTTGTTCCGAATTATCAATCCATGGATTGACATTTTTTTTGTCGTCTTTAAAGTTTGATGTTTATTTTTTAAAATAGAATAAGGGCTTTACAATATTTGTGTTGTCTAAGAAAACATCCATTCATAGCGTATCTGGATTCCAAGCAATTTTGTTTCATCTGTAGGGGAATTTTAAAATAGTGGAACAAAATGTTGAATAACACGATAACCTTCATTTTCGCTTGGCCCTCAGCTCGTACCGATGTTGTTGATGTTTAGATTCATCTTTCCCACTCAATTGAGTCTCACTTATTTATGGAATGTATTTTTGTTGTTGTTTTACATCGCATTTATCAAGCGTCAGTCATCGGCAACTATCGTGCTCTGTATGGAAAATTTAACATCACTCACTCGTAACTGACCCATCCCGAATGGCTAGTTCAATGGAAGCTGACATGGCGCTTAAGGTGTTACACATTTAAAAACGTAACTTTTACATTAGAATGAGCAGCAAATGCAAGGGGCGGTCGCTACATGGGCTGCATCAACAAATCAAGTAAAAGAAGCAGATGCACCAAGCAAAACGCGAGACACGTTCAGCGAATTTGATTCAATTCATTTTCATTTTTGTGATTTGTAATTTTTTCTTACTGGATGCCCAAGCCATCATTTGATACTGTGAGCTGATGGCCTTTTCAAAATATAATCTTACGGACAGATTTTAAAAATTATCCATTTAGAAACCAACTCAATGAAGCGGAAAAGAATTGAAATCAAAACATTTCCAACAAAGTTCACCACTTGTAAGCTAAGACTGATGTGAAAATCTTACGCACTGATCAAAATTTGCCTTCTTTATTTCATAAACCACCTTATAACTATCACCAGATAATAAATAAAAAAAGTTTATGACACAAGACGCTTTTATTAGCATTTTAAAAAAGGAAAATGATTTTTTAAATTAAAAATCCGTCGTTTGAAAGCTTATCGCAAAGGCATATAAGGTGCGGATGGAATGATTCTTAAGCCAATTGGAATTATAATCAAGTTTTATATAAAGAATGTTTAGGATTTCTTTTTATCGTATCCGTGGCGGCTTTATATCCGATCCTTATTATTTTCTGTGCCTCACGCTATTACAATCTCATGACTTTTTCTCACATTTTTAATATATTGATTAAAACGCTTTTAATTTTTTATGTCTATTATTTTTAATATGCAGGAAGTATGCCCAGCGACATAATTCAACTTCAGATCCATCACCTGTAGTTCCGATGCCAAAACTGTACGGTCATAAATGGATTAAATGTCAGGATTCGCATTGTGTGAATGAAAACTTTCGTCGTCCTCTTTCGATTCCAATCGGCGCAAGTGAAGAAATTCAAATACAGAGTCAATTCACTCCTTGAAGTTTACCGAGGCAAACCAATAGGAGTCATCTTCTCGCATAGTCTCTAACAAAGGTTTTAATTCCCCCCGCAAAAGAACTGTGAACCTTGGATAAGGCACAGAGCATCCTGTATGGCATTAGCGTACAATAGCCAAGAAATACTATAATTGCTTTGGCGGGATTTTAGCATTTTTAATCCATCTATCTTGGCGAATTTTTCGGCAATGAATATCCAAAAATAGAATTTGGGTTCTTTCAAACCGATCGAAACCAAAATTTGACACGGGATTACAATGACAGTCACGAAATCACATGGCATTTTTAACTCATTGCATTATTCCTCTCTTTGGATATGTTCCGCCTCTCTCCCTCCAGTTTGCAACTGTCGCGCTAACTTGCATTGGACAGACAGACTTCCTCCGAACGGAGTTTGCTCAAAATTTGATAGAAATCTACGCAATGGGTGCAAAGACCCCTTTTCTTCCGTTTATCTCAAAGCGTTTTGGAGTTATGTTTGTCGCAGACAAACAGGCGGGCATTTCCCAAAAATGTGTTTTTCGAACTCCAATAGGTCTAAAACATAGAGATTTGTCGAAATCTCGAGTTCCAATGTTTCGGCATTAAGAATATTTTTTCTCTGCTTCGAATAAGAGGCAGAGGTAAAAAGGCGGGAAGAAAGGTCCTCCATTATTTCCAGCATCTATGATTCGATCTTGCATGCGATCGCGTGCTTCCGACACCTTCTGGGAAACAGCAATAAAATGTGGAAAAAAAGAAAGTAATTATTTTAAAATTTACAAAAAGCGCGAACTTTTCTCAAAAAGCATCACTGAAAAAATCAGTTGCTATTAATAAAACACAGTGCTGAACGACGTCTCT
>JAPMOR010119448.1:336738-386212 GCA_026543865.1 Argiope aurantia
GCATTACGTAAACTTGTGCAGATTCCGAAGTGCAGGTCTTTTTGTCTGATATATCCAACAAATGTTCTCACAGACTTTCACAAGATCTGGGTAAAGTTGGCGAGGGTAGTAACTAAAACTCTTCCTCTAATAATGACCGGACAATTTTGGTCACATTATCCTCTGAAACAAGCCATCATTCGCAGGATACACAGTTATACTATAAAGTGCAATTGAACAACAACGAGCAATAAATACACACAGTAATTGAGGGTACCTTCCACAGGAATGAATGGACTAAAGCATTCCTAGAAAACAAGCCGCAGACCATGACACTGCCTCTTCTACCTCGTTGCAATGGTTTTCAGAAGTTTGTTCTCCACCCATCGATTCTACGCAGCAGAAAATCAGATTCATCTGCAACCTTTTTCCATTGTTCTAGCATTTTACTATAGCGCACATGCATATCTACATAGGTGCTGAAATCCGCAGTTTGCTGCGAAAGCCCATGCGCAATAAAATTAGGTTGGACTTAATGGCTTCCTAATGCATTGCTGATTCATTTAGGAAGTCAATGTATCGATGGAAGTGCGGCGATCAGTCTTAACCGGGCGTCGCAAGCGATGCTCACCTGTGTCAATAATGACCCGTGGTGCCCCAACATTGTACGAATGCATTGCGCACCCTCTTAATTCTTACAGTTATTGTACACATTCGCTACATGAGCATTTCACAAAAGCTGCTGCTTCAGAAACGCGTGCTCTGTATTCGATGATCATACTCTTTCAAATGTTCGCTAATGACCAACTACTGTTATGCGAATATATACTCTGAAACTACCTTTACACGCTTTTCAACGAACGGGTTTCTCAGTTTTATCTGTGATTGGCCACTGGTTTTCATAATATTGTGACTCGATTGAGGATGTATTTTCATCATCCCTATTTTTAAAAATCTGTTTGAATGTTTTCTTCGGAACCGAAAGATTTTAAGATATTGCAATCTATAAGACCAACTGAGCTGAAACTTCCTGAAATATGTTTACCTTAACCTCCTAAATCATACTATCAAGCTGCTTCCACTTTTTCTTTAATAAATGGGATATTAAACAGAAATTCCAATTTTAGTCAAATAGCTACTCGATGCACAGGTGGGAAAACACTTCCATTGTCCATTAAAAAATCGACAGGCTGAAACTTCACGGTGGTCGGAACGACAATCGGAAAATTACGGTTCGATGCCCGATCTTAATTTTCGAGCATTTTTACTATTTATGGCCTTTAATATTAAAATATTATCTGGCCTTTAATATTAAAATATTATCTGGCCTTTAATATTAAAATATTATCTCAAAATTTATTTATCTAATTTTGAATAAATGTATATCTTTTGCAATTTGTGGAAAAACCGTGGAAAATTCCAATTCACTATATTGTGCACAGGATTGATGAGCGATCATTGTATGGAGGTTGCAATTTCAGCTGCAAGTCGTCATTTTTCATTAATAGCTTCAAACTATGCTGTAAATATTTTTAGTTTCCGCTTTTTTATATAACAATCTTTGAGATTTCTTAAACTGCACTTGAAATGTAGAAATTTAAATAGGCTGAAATTGTTTACCATGTATATCTTATACTTTATATAGAAACCACCAAGTACTTTTAACTTTATCCTTAAATTGGAAGAATAAGCACCAAAAGGTCGATTCATGTCAGAAGAGATCTCGACCTTCTGCCATCTTGGAGAAAGAAACTTCATCAACGCCTGGATTTTTTATTTACTAAAATCTTAGTAAGTCGAAGATTTCCTTCAAAACGGGAGGCTATCGACGAAAACATCCATTTCATTCACAGCACCACGAGATATGCAAAAAAACTTTTTGTTTACGAATCTAAAGGTCCAGAAAGTTTGAAACTAATTAAGTATGCATATATTATTCTACCATATAATAAAATAAAGCTGCTTTAGCATTTTCTTTACATTGGAGGGAAATCATCAAGGTGGCGCATTTTATAAATTGGTGTAGATTTATACCAGATTTCTATTTCAAGGAGTATAAAGAATTTATATTCAATCAATTAAAGAAGTAATGAAAGAACTTTTATTTTAAAAAAAGTTTTAGTTGTAATGTTGTTTTTGTAACTTACTATTACTAAAAGTAAGTTAAGTTTAAAGTTATAAGTTTACTATTTGTAACTTACAGCATTTAGAATTTTTCATTTATTTAAAAAAATGTTGTTAAATTATTCTTACAAACTTAAATTACAGAAAATGCAACAGAGAATTTTACCACTCACTTTGCATTGTAATAACCGTCAAATAGATTTTGAGTTTCCTCCTCCCACCCCCAGATCTCAACGCTTGTGCAGAGAACCGTCATTGCTTTTCAAAATGAAATATTTGCCGCTTCTGATTAACATCTAATTAACATCTAAACATCTAATCTACATAATATTGGGTATCATCAAACACTTTTGAAAACTTTACTTTAATCACCTGTTAGATTAAAATCAGGTTAGTTAATCAGAACAAAAAGAAATGTTAAAATATAGAAATATTCAATACTAAAAATTGGGGCATTTTCTTCCAAAGAAATGAGAGAAAAAAAAATATTTTTAAACAGTTAGCCTATTCTGTCAATTTGCTGAAACGCTAATAAATAAAAGTTAATGAAATTAAATACGGACAGAGAAAAGAGCAAAAATTATCATATTTATGATAAAGGATTTCATCCAATACACAAGTTGCATCCAAAGTAGAAATTCCAAGATTTAAATATAAAATGATTTTAATATGGATGTATGGTTTTCTTTTGTAATATATGGTGCTATCACATTAATGTGACCACCTGTCAAAATCCAGAATAACCACCTTTCGCAGAGCTGACAGCTGCGAGACATACAGGAAGAATTAATTAAGTTCCTGAAGGTGTTCACTGGGATGTTGAGCCATGCCAATTCCAGTGCTGCGGTTAGCTGCACTAGGTTAAGTCAGTGAGGATCCATAGTGCGAATAACCCGATCGAGGTGGTCCCACAGATTCTCGATTGGGTTCAAGTGCGGGGAATTTACTGGTCAAGGGAGTATGGTAAACTCTAGGGTTTGACGGTTTTTCAAACCCGGTTTTTTAAAGTAAATCTATCACATTCGAAAACCTTAAGTTATCTGGAAAAATATTGTCTAGAATATTTCCAAATTCTTATGTGGAAACCGATTCGATGAAGAACAAATCGAAGAAACTACTCGTCAGAGTAATGCTTTTTTAAAAGGAGACATGGAAAAATCAATTCATAAGTTTCTTGAAGACCCAAATCAAAAGACACTGAAAGCTGAATTTTCATTATTTGAGGTGTAGCGGATTGTGATGCGCGAGGATAGAACCGGGGACCTTGTGGTTCGCAGCCCAATAACATGACCACGATACAAAAGCAATTGCTCTGGTGGCGTAGCTGTTAATTGGCTTATAAGCTTTCACTACAGCCTGTCCCTCCAGTAAGTCGGAGGTGAGACGAACGATATGGCTGTTGAGTGGTGATATATTAGCTATTGATTCTAATGCGCCTGTACCCATTTGAGTAGCGCCAAGCGTTATGGCGAGTGTGTATGGGCGAGTGGTTGCTGATGCTGCATCAAGTGAGTCTGACGACTTTGGTTGCGGGTAGATGGCGCCACAACAGCTGTACGAAGGTTCTTTGTCCGAGGTCACCAATGTGGCGAATTAGAATGAGCGAGGATAGAACATGGGACTTTGTGGTTCGCAGCTCAGTAACATGATCACGATACAAAAGCAATTGCTTTGATGGCGTAGCTGTTAACTGGCTTATAAGCTTTCACTACAGAGGCAACGAATAAAAGAACAAAAATCTTAGATTTGTTATTTGATGCCATGAAAACTAGAAAACCAAGCTCAATAGTTAGTGAACGAGTATTTTCAATTTCAGGCAATATTGTGTCCAAAATTAGACATAGCTTTAAAACTTAGCCACCATTCAGTCGATATTTTATGTTTTTTAAATCCTATTTTCTTAGGAGAAATTAAAATTAGTGAAAACAATATAAATATTCAAAATTTTTGTTTAAGTTTTTGTTATTTTGTATAAATATGTATGTATAATCTTTAATTTTATTAAATTTAATATTGTGTTCGTTTTTTGTTATTTTATATAACTTATAGAAAACATTTTTCCCTATTACATTTTTTTAAACAAAAATTCGAAAACCGGCAAAACCGTTTTTTTTTTTTTTTTTTTTGGAAATATGGAATTCGAATACCGATTTTTCAAAAAGTCGGTTTTTGTATAAACCCTAGTAAACTCCTCCTGGTGCTTTTCGAACCACGCACGTATGCTACGAGCTTCATGACGCGTCGCATTGTCCTGCTGGTAGATGCCATCATGCCGAGGAAAAATAATGCGCATGTAGGGGTGAACATGGTCCGAAAGGATAGATGCATACTTGCGTTGATCCATCGTGCCTTCCAGAATGATGAGTGCACCCAAAGAATACCATAGAAACATTCCCCAGACCATACTACTCCCTCCTCCAGCTTGGACTCTTCCGGCAAATGTTGCAGGGTATTTGTTTTCAGACGTCTCACGCTGTATACGCCAACGTCCATCTGAGCATAAAACGTGATTCATCGAAAAAAAGTCACCTGTCTCAATGGAAGTCCAGTTGAGGTAATGACGTGTAAATTCCAGCCTTCGTCGCTGATGAACAGCAGTCAGCATAGGTGCATTAAAACCAGGCGTTTGCTGCGGAGGCCCATACGCAGAAACGTCGTCGTGGAGACACTGTTGGTAGCCCCTTGGTTCGTCTGAGCGGTCAACAGTTACACGTCTATTCGCCCGAACGCATCTCTGCAGCCATCGTTCACCTGTACCATTTGTAGTGGATTCAGATTAACGAGGATAGAACCTGGGACCTTGTGGTTCGCAGCCCAGTAACATGACCACAATACAAAAGCAATTGCCCTGGTAGCGTAGCTGTTAACTGGCTTATAAGCTATTCACTACATATCTGTGGCCGATGGTGCAACACATTTGTCATTTCGCTGATTTTGGATAGTGCCATCTTGCCATGCACGATGTACTTTTATCACGGCGGTCCACGAACAGTTTACGAAATTAGCCGTTTCGGAAATGATTCCACTCTTGGCCAGAAAGCCAATGATCACGCCCTTTTGAATGTTGGATAATTCGCCCCGTTTCTGCATGCTGCAAGAACTGAAATGTTTTCCTAATGCCTGCAACACAATTTATATATCCACCAAATTTGCTGATAACACGTCCCTTCTGCGATTGGTTATTTAACCCTTAACTGGGGACGTGAGGTCTATGAGACCGCTAGCGATGGATTTTCGGTCACCCCTATTCTATTTTTAGCTCAATTGAATGGATTGATTCTGTAGAATCCTGTTTTGTGAACTTCAATACACATGCACTTTTTCAACCGATTTCAGCGGATGCTTTTAAAAATAATTCAGTTATTCCTTTGAGCGCGGTCTCCAATATCGCACCTCCCTGTTAGTGCCCCAGTGATAAACAAGACTTAGCACATGGCACAAAAACTTGGCCCCGAAATATCATCCAATTTACTGATCCTATTATGAAGCAATACTCCAGACACTTTTAAATGAAGCGGAAAGTGATTTTAGTGATAAGGATGACTTTACAGAAGAAATGAAATGAAAATTTTTTGATGAAACTTCGCATTCAACTGATTCTGATATGTATGTTCAAACATAATTAATTTTTCTAGAGATAATGTATTTTGAAAATTTATAAAATATATTAATATACCAAGAGAGATATTATAGAATTTATAGGTTGATTTTTATACTAGTTCTTAACCTGTACGTTTAAAATGCCCTAGAAAACTGCACTATGAAAGTCACACAAGCCGATAAAAAAGGGGCCAATTTTACCCATTGTCATTTTTTTTCCATATAATTGTTAAATTTTACATTATATTGTCTTCTATATACCTTCATATAATGTAAAAATAAATATGATTTGAAAAGTAAAATTTTTTTCAAGAATATTGTTTATTGTAACATGTTATTTGAGAAGAAAATGTATGTTTCAATGCATTTACTTTTTTCAAATGATAATATATTTTGAAAATTTTTTTAAACATATCTACTTATCAAGAAAAACATCTGCAAAATATATTGGCAGTTTTTTGTACTAATACATCCATTAGAAAATTTAATTTGAGTGTAAATGAAATGCAGTCTCGTAGTAACACATCCCCAATTAAGTCCTAAAATTTCACCTCCTCAGTTAAGGGTTAACGTTGACGTCAAAAGTTGGCTGTGGTCACATTAATATGACTGGACTTTGTACATCATATCGAAAGCATAACAATTAAGGAACTATTACAATAAGCCATCTTAATTCTAAATTGCAGCCATTTATGCTTTGAGTGATAATTTCTATAAAAAGGTAATTTTCAATAATCAATATCTCTTTATGATTTCATAGTACGAATGTATGTGAAAATTTAATTCAAAAATGTTATTTAAATTTCACAGGGCTTCTCCTTCCCTTTATGAAATTTTTGATTGAGCATCAATATCAGTTTGAAACTAGAGATTTTTGTAAAAATGATTTTTATTCTGAATAATTCAAGAAAATGACAAACATCACAAAGTTTCTATATCTATATCTTGATTACATAAACACATGAAGAGGAAATAGATATTCAAAAGTACACTAATACACAATATTATTCACTATTCACATCTGAAAATCAAACATTAAACATCAATGTCCCTTTATATTTGGTTTTAAAAAAATCACAAAAAGAGTAAGGTATCCACGGTAAAAAGAAAACATAATATCAGTTGTAATTAATCCTTAACTACTGTTTGAATGATTTCATTGGTCAAATTTACTCCAAACATATTTTAAATTTGTGATACTTTTACATCAGCAAAATAATCTTGACTAGTTTTAATGCACAACTTACATGATTTTTAAATGCTTAAAATCTAAGAATTAAAAAAAAAAATCCAGAATATTCTTGTTTTCAAATAATAAAATTGTTTAAAAAGCATATAATGTTAGTGTAATTTTATTACTTACTTTTAATGCAAATTTCTCTGCTAATCACAAATTATTCCAATTACACAAAATTAATTAATATCTTATGGACAAAAAAGAACCTTGTCTATGCAACCATGAATGCATAATTCATAGATGAGATTCAAATTTCAATAGCCATCTAAAATACACTGGTGATTACAAATAATTAGTAAATATGAAATAATTAGTTTAATTAGAAAATATGAATCAAATTTTGTCACATGAAATAATTTTATATGCCTTAAAGTCATGAAAATTTGACAGTTAAAAACATTAAAAACATACAGAAAAGACTGCAGTTAAAATCTGAATATTTTTTCAGAAAATTATTTAAATCTGTAGAGCAACCAATAACTAAATATAAAAATCTAATAGATTTATGGAATTTAATTGGAAAAACTGTTTAATTTTTTTTATCTATATCAAAATTGAAATGATCATTATATAGATCAATTAAATCTAAGCAATATTTTAAGCCAATTAGTAACCAATAGTCCAAAACACAGGTCTCTTACTTTTTCTTTTCAAAATAGAGGTGACTGCATACTCATTTACTGACTTAATAGAACATTCAGATATAATTTTTTTTATCATTAAAAGGAGAGAACAATAAAAAAATTGGCCTTATCTCATCATTTATTTCAACAATGATAGTTTGTCTGCGATTAGGTTTTTAAATAAATTGTACTCAATCTCAATGATTTATTGACTAGTTTGTAAATATATTATAATAAAATGGAGAATAAGATAATTAATTACAATATTCAGTCAATTATTGAAATCTAAGAATTTATTCCTTACTTAAAAAAACATTTAGCTGATAATAGACATTTATAATATGATGTTGAAATTAAAGTATAATATGAAATAATAATACAAAAGTATAAAAAATCTTTTTCAAATATGTCATGAATAAGATAATTTATATACACTTACTCAGATTAAAAAAGAATAAAAATATGCGATTTGAGATTCACATATGACATAGCAGTAAAATGATAACATTTATGTGAAATGCAATACATATACTTCAACTTCCAGAAGAGAACAGTGAAAAAAAAAAAAAAAAATTGGCACATAGAAAATCAGCAGTATCTATAGCGGAGTACACCAAAACGAGATTTCAGTACCACACCTGCAGAAGGGAGGAAAAAAAGTAAAGCATGGGAAATGTTTTACATTCTGAAACTTAAGACTCAGCATCTGAAATGTTTTACATTCTGAAACTTAAGACTCAAACTAAAAAGCTTTACACCACCATTAAATGTTCAATAAAATTCAGAAGCAAATAAAAATTTTAAAAAAGTGCCAGCAGTAATGGTTTGTCAGTTTATAGATTAGAAGTACTGCACAAAAATATTTACCGAGAGACTGCAATTAAGACAGGAAAACAACCAAAAGTGCTTAGTTTCAAACAAATTAATAAATGAGTATCTGATACAAATTTCTAGCAGCTTTATCAATAAGTAATTACTAAATTTGAAATAACTCAACAGATAAAAGAGTCAATGATTCATTCTCTGCAAACATATTTCCATCTTTGCGTAGTCAGTTTGATAATGCTCATCCAAAACTGAATTTTTTTTTTTTCCATGTAACTATAACTGATCCTTTACAAAAATTTTCTCCTGAATAATATTTCAAAAAACAACCCACTACTTTTTTTTTTTTTCAAAAATGCAATTTCTCACAAAATAAAATGAATATTCAATAAAGCAGATGAGTCTGTCAATGCAACAAAAATCGAAACCAAAATTCATAAATATTCAACAAGGGAGGTGGAAGAAGAGAGAGAGAGAGAGAGAGGGACAGAAGGAAGGCAAATTTTGGATGAGAGTGAAAAAAGAAATTATCAGTGTTCCAAGCCAGGTCTAATTCTGATTGCAGATCCACCGATTTTTAATTCAAAGAGAAAAAAGGGTTGCTTTCTTCTTCATTGCAATCAATCGATTACCAGTTGACTTTTATGGGCTACATAAACAATCACCACAACCTACATTTCTTTTGCCTACAGGTCCATTTTCATTGCTTTTTTCAATTTTTTTTTACCATCGGACTCTCAGATTAACAAAGTAAGCAAATAGAATCAAAATCTAATTGTGGAAAAAAAAAAGAAAATCCAGTTTTTTTAAAAAAAGAAATGTTAAATTTTTAAAAATAAGTTCAGGGGTCTGTAATTTTTCAGTCAAAATGGATGAGCTGCCGCTGGGTACAAGTCTGGAGTGCACTCCACCTTGGTCAGTCAATCCTTTAAAAAAAAAAAAGAAAGAAAGAAAAGCTCATGTATAGATTCTAGAATTTTCAATATTTTTTAGATATAAAGTTTATCAATGACTCATTTAATTTTGGCACAATATTTAAATCCAGCAGCAATCTATTGTGATTATCTTTCCACAGTTTAAAAGCATCAAGAGAAATAAGGATAACATGTCTTTCTTGATAGATGAAGAAAATTTCTTAAAGGACTATTTTTTTCTCTCTCCCTCAGCTGTGGAAGTGAAGAAATGAGGAACAGTTGAGAAACAAAGTAAAAAAAAAAAAAACTATCTAACTTTATATTGCTTTTATTCATTGTATATGGAAACTAAAAATGTCATTTTAAATGCAATGTCTAATAAAAGATTTCAGACTAAAATTTTCACAAAAGATTATTCATATATTTAAAATTGCACTAAAAATTTTCAATGTCAAAACCCTCTGAACAGATTCTTCATATATAAATTATTTGGAGTGCAAATTTTAGTTAATATATCATGCAGTATGAATAAGAGGTATTTTTTATTAAGGAATCATCTTTGTTTTAAGATCTTTATCTTTCCTTAAACATCAGTATGACAGTTTTTATTTTTGTAACCATTTAAAGCTATAATCTACATTTTATAATTGATTATTTTTAGAAGCATTTTCTGCTTTGAAAAAGTTTGATTCTTTCCTACAAAAAGTTAATCGATAATAGTAAAAGTTTCCCTGCATTGCACCTCAGTCAAAAATGTCATTACACTTGAAGTGAAAATAAGTTTTTGCTTCAATTTTAATAAAAGATAAACAAATAAAATAAATAATTCATTATTTTAATACATTGTTAATATTGATAAAAAGATTAATAGTTTGCTGGTAGAAAGATAAATTTACTGATTTTATTCTTTATGTGGTTTATTCCTGCATTTTAGAATCAGTATATATTATTTCTTTTATAGTTGCTTTGTACTCATCTATTCAAGACCTAAGAAATGGTATTTGACTTTATACTACAAGAAAGAAATAAAATAATATTGCATTTTTTTCATTATTAAATGTAAACAATAACTGCTTAGAAAAGAATAAGTTCAATTATTGACATTACATCAAGTCATTTTACAATTAACTTTTTGTTGCATCTTGTACATCTTGTCTTTTTTTTAATATCATGCATGCATTTAAAAAGCATGCATTTAAAATATAATAATCAAGCAAAATTTTAATTCCTGAACATTCAGGAAGCAGATCAGATTTCAGGTTGGTAACATACTTCCTCCCAATCTACGGAAATGCCTTCCTGCAGAGCAGGAAGACAGTATAACCATAGATCTTAAATAAAAATTATTACCATTTTGGCGTGGATACTGGATTCTTTTAAAGACTTGAACAAGAAAATAGCAGTCTTGGAATTAGAAGAAAACTTTCCTATGTTTCTGAGCATCCATGCAAGAGTAAAGAACCCAAAGTTAGATGAATATCTATTTGGTTACAGATAGCAATTCTGAAATTTGAATAATACTCTCCAAGATGGATCTAGAGGACTCCTCGTTCCTGCAAGCTATTAGCAGGTTTAGCATTTGCAAACGCTTCTTATTCCAGACTGAGTCATCCATAGAAACTCAGCCTTGATTTCAAAGACTTGGCAGCAGTCAAGTAATTACTGGATTATCAGAGTTACACAATGGCATCACAGGTTAAAATTTTGAGCCATAACAAAGATTCAACATAGAGATTGATGAGCACTTATATGGGTAGGGCTGTTCTTATTAGCTATCATTTATGTTTAAACAACAAAACCCATAGTAATGGGAATTTTATTCTTTGTTCCTGTTAAGCAATACTACAAAAGTAAAAAGCTACTGTTTGGCTCTTCTTATTAGCATTTCTCTTAAGTTCATTTACTCTCGACTTATTGTGCCTGTAAAAGGTCTTTCTTATTCAGCAGTAGAATAGTATGATGGCTTTACCATCATTAAAAAATTTTGAAATTTCATGGTTGCATCTTAATAAACCAAAGCAACTTAGGCCTATTTCTATTTTTTTAACATGACATTTTCTGATTGCAAAGGGTAGACATCAGTTAATGATAATCTGGAACACAAATCTTTGCACAGCTTGCTATATTTTCTCAACTAATAATTCAACAAAACTGTTTTGGAATTTAATCACCTCCTTCTAGAAGACAAAGTATTTTTTTCAGAATTTGGATCTTGGATTGGTTTTTAAGGATTATTATAAAATTACCAGTTCCCTTGGAATGTCAAATATGATACCAGCATTTTGAAAGAAATCCAATCCATAGATGATCCAAATATCTTTTCACTGACTAAATAGCAATAATAATTGTAATTATTGGAATAATTATACCATAAGATGTAAAAATAGCAAGCTTTCTAATCACAAACTTATATTCGAAATTATTTTAATGAACACAAGAAAATGAATTAGATAAGCATAGAAGAAAAAAATATTTATCAAGCAAATATATTAATTGAAGTAATAAAATTAATAACTACGGTTTAAAAATCATTAAATACATTTAAGAGTAATTTACTATAGAAAGAACGCATTTGTTCTTACAAGTTTAAAATTCATTTCTTAAAGAAGTAAAAACAGCACTTTTTATAAAAGAATCATTTCACAAATCTTGATTGTCCATATGAATTTTACTATAATTATTTTAAAATTTAAAAATCACTTCCAATCTCTTTTTTTTAATCTAAGTATAAAAAAAAATTTTAAAAGATAATGACTTAAAAATTAATTACATTCTAAATTTCTTACATTAATTTTTCATATATCTTAAAACTTCCAACAAAATAAATCTCTTGTCAAAATGCATCTCAATGTTCAAGCAAATTGGGATTTATGATTTTATAATTTTATTTGATTCACTTCTGTTTCTCACTCAAATGTAAAATATAAACTACATAATTTTAACTAATAAAATTATTGGTAATCTGAAATGTTAACCAATACTTCATGAATCATTCAATTATTTAAAATTTTTCCTTTATGCAAAATTATTACAAAGTCAAACTTTCTGCCAAATTTTAAACTTGAGACATTAAATAAAACATTATGGCAATGGTGGAAGGCATTTCATTTTTATTTAGTATTAATATATTTTGACCCTACCAGAATGTTTTATAAATTTTTATTTAACATTACTAAGTTAAAGATAATTTTTTATATAAGAAATGAATGATCAGAAGCATTTGAATGCCAAATAAAAAATGACTGATAATAAATTAATGATTTTTAAAATTAAATAATTGTTAAATTATTCCAATTTTTTTAAAAAAGTTTACATTCCATAGAAATGCATCACTGTAATATCACATAACTGCATAACACGATACTACATTCGAGTACATTTTGAACTAGAATTAAACTGCCATCTTTCAGTTTTCATAAGCAAAAACTGTTTGCTTAGATAAAATTATTTGCAAGAATACATAGCATAAATAACATTTACATAGTATATGTAATTAGCCAAAAAATGGCCATCATGAGCATTTATGCAAAAGTTGAGATGGCAGGGCATTCTGTAGCATAGATCTCTAATCTAGAAAGTGTTAAGTACTTCTTAAAATTAAAGTACAGTAGTCAAATATCAATAATATTATCTAATAAAAAGAATTTTTAAAAGCTTTTTTTTAATATAATCAAACAAAATTAAGAAATATCAAAAATTAGAATTAAAAGCACTCAGTTATGAACACTGGTTATGTCACTAATTATATCAAAATAAACCAGATAAAAACATTTTTTTTCAAAACATGCTTTTAAATTAGGTATCCTGAAAAAAAGAATTTTTATTACTGTTATATTTCAATCTGAAATTTATACTTATTGCAATAAATAAAACAGAATTTTCCAGTCATTTTCCCCTCTCAGATTCACTATATCAAATAACTCACAAGAAGATTAAATAATAAATTAAATGAAAATTTTTAAAAACTGTTAAATCAGTATAATGTTACTGAAGAACATACAAATGTACAAAAAAATCAAAGCTGTAATAAACTAAAAAATGAGTAAAAAAAAAAAAATACATAAAATGGAAAATGGATATAGGCAGGTAGTCACTGATGTCCTTTCTACATGTTAGAAGCTTTTAAATGAAATAAAAATAACTCAAATAAATTCAGTAATAGCAATTGGGAAACTCTCATGTTTTTTTCTCACAGAGAATAACCAGTGAAGCAGTTTTTGAAATTTCTCTTGAAAATGAAGGTGGGAGGAGACAGGTAGTCATAATATATCTAGCTTTAATGAGCTTTCATATGAAATAAAAATTGGTAAAAACGAACGAATGATTGAGATTTAGGATCTTCAGTTTTTCTATATATTTTAAATGTACAGATAAATATACAGATTATCTTCAAAGAAATGATAGTTAAATAACATAAAATCTGCCCATCTTGTATATATATATAAAAAAAACCCATGTTCATTATTTAATATTAATCAAAAATTTTCAACATACAAATTGAAATGTTATAAAATAACTAGTTACTTAATCATCCAATTTTCTCTTTGGTTTCTTGGGATTCCTTGATCGACTTTTAGCTTTGCAAAGTGGACAAATGGGAGCATTACGATGAATTTGTTGATGACATGACAAGCAACTCTAAAAATAAAAACATTCAAAATTAATCAAGTTTTTGAATTATAAGTAAATATAAACAGCCATTCATTATTATTTAATGTTAAGAGTTAGTTGTTATTCAATTCCTGTCTGTTTATCATTTATTCAGCTAATAAAATATATGCTTAACAGCTATATTTAAAGTCGCACTGAGTTTCAAATAAAATGATGTTACTGGTAAAAGCGATGAACTTCAAAATGATGGAAGAAAAAATAATGTGGAAAAAACGGAAGACCTCAAAATAAAAAATATACTGCTGATTTGTAGTACAAAGATGATTTCTATAATGATCAAGCAATGCATAGCTACCAACAGATTCAGAACATTACACTTTACTACCACAACAATAGAAAAATATGCACATCTGAATATCGTACAGATATTTTCTCACTGGTATGGTTGAGTGGATTATTTTAAAAATAAATGCTGTTAAAGCAAATTTTAAGTTTTTAAAAGAGAATGATTTATATATTATTTTAAATTCACCTCTGAATACCTCACAATCCATAGACAACAACCTAACTGAACATCTCCGAAATGAAATTTTCTAAAAAAGCCCATTTTCTAACATAATAATTTCAAGAAAATTTTTGAAAATTCAAAAATTACTTATCTTTGACATAAAAATGGAACTGACATTCAAATGGGATATTACTTTGCTGCCAAATACTTATAACTGATTAAGTGAAGAACATTAAGAACACTGTTACGCTCATTTTGTTAGATATGCTAAATCTTAGGTTCAAAGTGAGATCACAATGCAATTACCACTAGTCACCACACAGATATCATTACATGCTAATTTCACACAAACTACAACTGGTGCTTTCTTCATAAATGCATTCACAATTTAGCTAAAAGGCAATTCATTAAAAAAAAAAAAATTCAGTCCCACAAGAGTCTCAGAACTCGCTTTTGACTAGAGCTTGATAGAATGCAAGAAACAGATACATACTAACAAGCCCTTATTTTCAGTAAAATAAACTAGAAATGCTATTAAAGTAAATTATACTTAAATTTTAAGTTGTTCTACTATAGGCTCAATTCTTAAAATTACTTTAACCTGCTATGAATTGACAATCTTCATTCATCTCTGAATTTCCAAATAATTTATTAACAAATTTTTACAAGATAGAAAATGTCTTTCAAAGCTCACTAATTTTTTTATTTTAAACCATCGAGTTCATCGGCAGTGTGTTTTATTTTCTTATTCTTTTCATCTTCTTGAAATTATAATTTTTACTACTCCATGTTTTCAACATATTTAAAATAGATTTCCTATATTTTTAGTTTTTTTTTTTTTTGGGGGGGGGAGGGTAAATTGAAAATTTTCTATTCTGACCACATTTTCTAATTTGTGTAAAACCAAATGCTCTACAGCATATATTTCATCTTGAAAACAACAATTAGCCTCAATATTTTTATTTAAGAATAATGTCATTTCAACTATGGTCTTGCTAGGCTGTAGCATCATCAGAATTCCAAATTAACCCAAATTTTCTGTGAAGATTTTTAATTTTTAAATTCTTAGAGTGGCTAGAATTTCTGCTATTTGAATTTCCAACTTTTCCCTACATTCCCAGGTTTTTAAAGATATTTCCCTGACATTTTTTGAATGTTTCTAATATCTTCAAGAATGATGCCACTTTACACTATTCTCTTTAATTATTGCACAATATATTCTTAACTTTATTTGAAAATTTTTTCTATTCTTTTAACTAAAGTCAATGTAAAATAAAATTTTATCCTCGGAAAAACATAAATAAAAAACATTTTCCCATACTGAATTTCAGATAAGCTTCAATTATATAATTTTTTTTTTTTTTTTTTTTTTTTGCAAATATATTAACCAACAATAGAAGATATATGCCCATCTAGACTGATTTTTAGCCAACCAGCCATATTTCAGAACTATTTGTCAAATTCACTCACGAAAAATGCAGTACAAGTGCATAAGCACATTGGCAGAGTGTGTAAGAATGAAATGAGCAACTATCAATTCAGAAATAAACAATATGAAAATTAACTATATAAAATTTCCTGAATCTATATAATAAAATATATATAATAAAATATACATTGTATTTAGAGAGCGCTATTGCTGCTACAACTAAAACACAAAAGAGCTTAATCAAAATAGAATAGAAATAAAATAATTTTACAATCAAAATTCAAAAGGAAAGATAAAATGAATCCGGCCCAAAGACTTTTTCAAGGGTCACCCTCAGGCAAGGATTCAAAACAGGGATTTTTTCTGTGAAGGGTCTGACTCTCGTCCAACCAACTGACCCTTCGTGACCCGAAAATCCCAGAAAATTGAGGTTTTGGAGACAAAAATTAAAACATTTTCAAAAAACAATCCAGAAAAAAACACACAGCAAATCACGCCACAAAACACCAAGAAAAAAATCAATTAAACCAGAAAGCTAAGTACTTACTAATTAAAAGTATAATTCCAAAAGACAATGTCAGGTGTAAACTTGTGAGAGCTAATGCACTTCATTAAAATGGACCAAAATCAAATTTTCCACGTTTTTAGCTATAAATGCTTACTAAGTTTTGTCATAATGTAACGTCATCAAAGTTGAAGCGCCCTCTGTTGTGTCATAACTCAAAGCCAACCAACCGGAGGAAGTCAGAAATCAGACAGTCCTTCTCTTATCAAAACCTCTACATTGCAAAAGTTTTTGGGGAATTTGTTAATAGTCAAGTTCTCAATGAGATTGTCTGTTGCTAAAATATACGAGTTTTTATTATTGCATATTTTTTTAATCCTGTTAAATTGTGAAAAAATCTAATTTTTGAAAATTTTAGAGTGTAAATTAGAATGGTAGTTATTAAGTTTTATAATTTTAAAGTTAAAATCATCCCTTTTATCAAAAATACCTATTAAAGTTTTTCCATTATTAATTTCAATATTTAAATCTAAATAATTAGCTCTAAGTTGATTTTTGTTTGTTTGAGTCAAAACTAAATCCTTTGGGTAACAGTTAATAACATCACTAGGATTATCCAAATTTAACAAAATTAAGTCATCAATGTATCTCCAGCCTATTACCAAGTTGTGTTTAATCACTTCTTTTTCACAACAATGTAGGAAAATATTGGCTAACGCACTTGAAAAAGCTGTTCCCATTGGAATCCCCTTTATTTGTTTATAGAAATTAATTCCATTAAAAACATAGTTTTCTTTAATATTAAATTGACATAACTCTAACCAGTTACTTTTTGTAATAATATCTCTATTTAAATATTCGTTTTGATTTAAACAGAAGATTAGACTTGGAAAATATTTATATTTGTAATTTAAAAACTTTGTTTCCTTATGGACTCAACAGCAAATTAAACGGAGAGGGTTACGGGGATTTGGAAAGCATTTGTATTTATAATAAACTTAACATCTTTGAGGATTTTCTAGATAAGGAAAACAAAAGTAAAAGATTCAAGAGAGGAAAAGGTAGAGGAGGCAATTTTGATATAGTACCTGAAGAATTTCAAAATTTGTGTAATTTGGAACATAATAATGAAAACATTCTTAAAATTAAGAAGTAACTATTCAGCTTTAGGAAAAATAAAATTAGATGGTTCATTAATAACAAATTCAAAGATTTAGAGTTTAAAAATTCATTCACTAAATTCATAATTCTGGATCTAATCAAATTCAAACTTAATATAGGAAAAAACGATTTACTATTTAAAAATAAAAGTAATTTAAATAAAGAATACTGTGTGGTGAGATTCTTGGATATTTACTTCGAAAACCTTGGGTTACCAAAAATTGTGCACAACAATAAAGAATTTTTTCCCTTAAAGGATAATGCAATAGCTTCAATAGCTTTTAGTTATTCAGCAACTTTAAGAAAAAGAATCTGTAACTATAATTACTATAGTAAAAATTTAAATAAAATAGATAAGACAGATTGTAATTGCAGCAAAGACATTTATAAAGATTATATAGATGCTGACAAAGGACATATTATAACAGGGAATTTAAAAATTATAGAGTCTAGCTCTTTAAGAAATTTGATGGAGAGGGGAACAAAATTTAGATTGAGAGAAAGAGTAAACATTAAAAAAATCTTAATTTCTATCGGACAAGATTTGGATATTTTTATTTCCAAATTATCTAGGAAATACCATTGGTCTCCAGAGGATTTCAGAGAATGGAAAGTTAGGATTTTGGAGGAAATTAAAACTAAATTTAATGCAGATAATATTAGAACTAAAGAACGAGGAATTTATTTCAACAAAGCATTGAAAAAAGAAATAAAAAATTTAAAAGACAAATTTGTTGTTACAGTCATAGATAAATCGGCAAATAATTTCGGTTTAATTTGTAAATATTATTATAAAGAACTTCTAATTAATGAATATAACTCCAATTCAACTTACAAATTAAAAAGCACCGGAAAAAAGGAATTGGATAAAAGGATGTTGGCTTTCGCTAAAAGAACTAAAATTAAGACCTGCTCTTTAAACTACCCTTACCTATTCCCAACAATAAAATTTCATAAGAAACCAATAAAATTTAGATTTGTAACTTGTAGCACCGGTAGTTACAATTACTATACTGGAAAACACTTCTTTAAATACTTAAAAATTGTCTTAGACAAAATTAAAGATGAAGATAGTTTTATTATCAATAGTAATAAAGATATTTTGGAAGTTCTAAAAAATAACAATATTTATAAGCTTAATACTTATGATTTTGAAAATTTGTACACTAATCTACCCCATGAAAAGTTAATAGAGGTCTGTACTGTTATATATGACGAATATTTAAATAGAGATATTATTACAAAAAGTAACTGGTTAGAGTTATGTCAATTTAATATTAAAGAAAACTATGTTTTTAATGGAATTAATTTCTATAAACAAATAAAGGGGATTCCAATGGGAACAGCTTTTTCAAGTGCGTTAGCCAATATTTTCCTACATTGTTGTGAAAAAGAAGTGATTAAACACAACTTGGTAATAGGCTGGAGATACATTGATGACTTAATTTTGTTAAATTTGGATAATCCTAGTGATGTTATTAACTGTTACCCAAAGGATTTAGTTTTGACTCAAACAAACAAAAATCAACTTAGAGCTAATTATTTAGATTTAAATATTGAAATTAATAATGGAAAAACTTTAATAGGTATTTTTGATAAAAGGGATGATTTTAACTTTAAAATTATAAAGCTTAATAACTACCATTCTAATTTACACTCTAAAATTTTCAAAAATTAGATTTTTTCACAATTTAACAGGATTAAAAAAATATGCAATAATAAAAACTCGTATATTTTAGCAACAGACAATCTCATTGAGAACTTGACTATTAACAAATTCCCCAAAAACTTTTGCAATGTAGAGGTTTTGATAAGAGAAGGACTGTCTGATTTCTGACTTCCTCCGGTTGGTTGGCTTTGAGTTATGACACAACAGAGGGCGCTTCAACTTTGATGACGTTACATTATGACAAAACTTAGTAAGCATTTATAGCTAAAAACGTGGAAAATTTGATTTTGGTCCATTTTAATGAAGTGCATTAGCTCTCACAAGTTTACACCTGACATTGTCTTTTGGAATTATACTTTTAATTAGTAAGTACTTAGCTTTCTGGTTTAATTGATTTTTTTCTTGGTGTTTTGTGGCGTGATTTGCTGTGTGTTTTTTTCTGGATTGTTTTTTGAAAATGTTTTAATTTTTGTCTCCAAAACCTCAATTTTCTGGGATTTTCGGGTCACGAAGGGTCAGTTGGTTGGACGAGAGTCAGACCCTTCACAGAAAAAATCCCTGGTTTGAATCCTTGCCTGAGGGTGACCCTTGAAAAAGTCTTTGGGCCGGATTCATTTTATCTTTCCTTTTGAATTTTGATTGTAAAATTATTTTATTTCTATTCTATTTTGATTAAGAATGAAATGATTTGTTTTCTTCCAGTAGGGTCTCCTTTATCCATATGTTCATCAACACGCCAATCAGAACTGAACAATCCTTTTACTAACAGAAAAAAAAGTTCATTTACAAATACAAAATGAAATCATTGCATCAACATAAGTAAAATTCTTCATGGAAATAAAAATTGCATTGACTTTTAACTCACAAGATATAATTTTAAAAAAAATTGCTTTCATACTGGCTTATTGCTCAACCCATAAAATAGACAAAAAAAAAATGGTCCTTGTTCTTTTTTTTTTTATTGTATAAAAAGAAAAGATAACATGAATAAATTTTGTTAATTTTTTGGACAAACAGTTTCAAATACATCACACCGTATAAGAAAAATGCTGTCCTTCTCTACTTAAAATTTTTTTTGAAAAAATGACAAGAAGCATATGTACCAATAATGTATCCAACAAATTAATTTCTCTTTTTTAATATTATTTTTAACTTACAGAGCATTTTGCTGATTGTATGGGGAATTTTAACCAGACGCAAAATAAAAAAAATGCCAAAAGAAAACATTAGCAATAACAGTGATGTCGTCCATAGCATCCATTCATATGAAGAATTTAATAATCCATGTTCATAATGTTTAAAAATAAACAAAAAAAATGTTTTAGGGAAATAATAACAATAATGCCCGATACTTCAAAAATAAAAAATAAAAAGATCTCCAAGAGGAGGTTATAAAAATAATTATTGTAAAATACTTATTAAATTAAAATAAATTGTTTTAGAATTATAATGATGGGTCAATATTTTACAGCCAGTTTTGAAAACTAATATCCGAGATTCATACTTTCACTCTTGTAGCATGAGATATGAAATTCGAAGAAAGAAAAGGTGGGGGGGGGGGGATAAATAAAAGACACCTATTTAAGCCTAAAATCATAACAGTCACAGGAGCTGGGCTTTAGTGGGAGTGCCTTTACCCATAACACGGAAAATCATTTTTACAAATTTATGTTGATAACTAGTTGTTCTGGGAAAAAAAAAAGCAAAAACTTTTGGCGAAAATATATATTTATACATATATGCAATGAATTTTCTCTTTCATAGTCTCTTTAAGACAATCAGTAAAAGTTTGATTTTCATTAATTGCCAACAATGTTTCATTCTACTTAATTCCTTATAAATAATACCAGCAAATTATCCTGTTTGGTAAAAATTAGCCTGATATTCATGTTCCAATATTCTCAGGTATTTATCTCTTGAAAATCTTTTCAGATTAATAAGTCTTCCGAGCCTGAAGAATCATGTACAAATTTTGCTTATATTGACATATAAAGTCAAAATTAAACTTAGAAATAGTATTTAAACTGTAAGAGCTTAGAAAACATTTCTCATGATACTAAATGTTCTCAAACAACACCAGTAAACATTTTTTTCCCTATACAGTGCCAAAAGTGGAATGTTAAAAATGGTTGACAATTTTGATCTATAAAAAGATAAATCTCGTTCTGAGAACTCTTCAAGCTTTGATGCAGGAAATCTTTAGTACACTTTAAAAATCTTTGGTACATTTTTTTTTTCTTTTTGTATATTCTTAGCATATAACACTAACTCATTCATTCAACATTTCGACTGCTCATTCAACAGCATCTGCATTCTCTAGAGACCTCATTCTGCAAACATTTTTCAGAAGTTTCATGCCCCCTGAAAATTTTAGGTAGAACTTACATTCTGAAGCCAAATATTTGAATATTTAATACACATTGGATAAAAAAATAAAAATAAAAAAAACAGGTTCAATACTACAATGCCAAAAATTCTTTTATCATTCAATAAATAATAATAATAATAATAAACGTACCTTCAATTTTACTGAATGACTTTCTATCACGATTAATGAAAACATTATCATGTCCAATTCCTCTGCATAGTTATGTAATCTTGCATTATCTTCAACTATAGAATGGGCCAAGAAAATTGAAGCCACAATTTCATTTTAACTTCCTTGTTTCTTTCAACCCAAAACTGAATATGCAGAATCATCTGATTCATTTGCAAAGATTTGTTGAATTTTTCATCAAATTTCAGATTAAGTCCTTAATGAACAAAGAAATTATAAATGAAATTAAATAAGAGTATTTTTTGGCAAGTTTGCTGTTAAGAAAAATTTGATTTACCTTCACAACAGTCAAAGAATCTTGGCAGTTGTAGAGCTGATCCTGCTTGGAAAAATAGAAGGTGGGGGAAACAAACTACACACACAAAAAAACGATGATCAACAGTTTTTTTATATTAATACACTTCTACAATTGGTGGATTATGCAAGGGAAAACTAAATTAGTTTTCTTTCCCCCCCTCCCCCAAAAAAGAGTGAATGCAATTTCACTTACTTTTCAAGTACTGAAGAAAAATTAAGCATTTTTCTGTTTACTTATGCATAGTAATTTTCATGGACTGCGTGAACTCTGTTATCACAGAAGCTAATGAAGAGATACGATTTTCAAAATTTGTAATTTATTTTCAGGAAAGAAACTATATGTTTGTCAAAAAGCATAATAATAAAACATTTATTTATTTAATTTTGTATTGCAGGAATGTAGTTTTCCATTATTTCAATTACAGCATACATAATGTTTATTGCTATGTATCTTTTAACATAATAGACTGTTCTATTTATCTTTTCACATTTTTCAATCCTATGTTTACTTTTGTGGCCAAGTGTGTGTCTATAATGATGAAATATTTTTCAATTGAGTACCTTCATGGGGGGTGGCTGCTGCCGGAAAGCTGCTGGTTGAGGGCGATCTTGCAGAGGTTTGCTTCTTCCAGCCTGCATCTGCTGGCTTGAAGCACCAGCTGACAAAGAAGAAGGTAGAGCCTGCTCTGGAATCTCATTCTGCCATTCTGATTTCTGTTTCTCAAAAAATCTGCATAAAAATAATAATTTAAGGTATCTAAAAAAATCGAATATATTAAAAAGAATATTTTAAAAATGAAATTAATTAGCTTGGAAAAATGAAATACATTTCACATTCAAATAACAAAATAGTTATAAATTTAGACACACGTTGTGCTAAAAGCGATGCAAATGCACTACGGAGAATGTGGTAGATAATACTGCTGCCAAATTTAACATAATAACATAGATATTTGGAAGTATTCTTTCTTCTAATAAAATAATTAAATTTTCTTCTGATTAAAATAATAAATATCCTTTTTATTAAAAGAGAAAAGTATTGTATAAAATATGAAAGGGATGGAAAAAGGTACAATTATTTATTTTTACACATGTGTGAAGCAGGTACAATAATAATGTTGTGCTTGTTTTACTTTTAAAAAAGCGAAAGACAGTTTTTAAAAGCAAATAAATAAAAATTACTATTGTGCCATTTAAAATTTCATTTACTTTAAATCACAATTAATAGAAAAAAATAAATATGCAAACAGACAATATAAAAACCGCAAGAAACGTGTTCATTTCTTCATAATACTTAAGTAAGTGTGAAATTGAATACAATTTTTGAGTCCAAACAACAACTTTAAATTATTAAATGTCCTTAAAGTGATAAATAACCCCTCCCTTTTCTCCTTTGTACCATTTCTGGATTTATTTACGACAAATATAAATTTCTCGAGTAATTATTTTTATCTCCTATACAGTATTTTGAAGAGATACATAAAAGAAAACCATTTTGAATTCCTACTCTGGCTTAAAGTTTTCATCTTCTTCATGAAGTTCTGGCAATTTGCTGAGTCCTATTTCATGCCTCAGAGTATCAACAAGTTCCTTTAAAGGCTTGTAATCATGGTGCAATGTTTTTGCATTTTCCAAATGCTTGTTTCTATCCTCCTCAGACTGCTTTATAACATTCTCCATCTGCGAGAAAATACAAAAGTTTTCTTAAAGTTTCATAGATAACCTTGCCCAAAAGTTTCATACAACAAAATAAAATCTACAAACTTTTCAAGGACTATGTAAAATTTGTTATCTATCATCATGGAAGCTTATAGGCCAAAAACCACTTTTAAAAAAATTGTAATTTATTTTCAGAAAACAAATCATATGTTTGTCAAAAGGCACAACATTGCACATGCAGTTTTTCATTGCTTAAATTGGGTATTTATAACATTTAATTATTATGTATCTTTAAACATTACACTGATTCCTATCTTTTTATACATTTTTTAAAATCCTATATGGAGGAACACTTTTGTGGCTAAGTATGCATATAATATAAATGTTGTGAGAAATTATGCTTAAATTTTGAACCATTCAAAGAGGTATGAAAAAAGTCAATGAAAGAAATTACTTGATGGACATTTACAACAAGTGATTTTTAAAAATTATGTCAACCCTACCAAACTTGAAACATTTTTCTGTAACCCATACAATGGAAATGTTTCATAAAATACATAAAGTGAATTATTTGTTTTATTCATTAATTTGTTGCTATCATCACATTATATTCAGCAACTGAAAACTAATCAATACATAATGATAATAAAACATGATACATAATGATTCTGAAAAAAAAATTTAAATAATAAAATAAGAAATTCTTGACTTTATATTATGATATTTAATTAAGAGAAATCTATTTATAGACATTCTAAGACATATACAAAATATTCAAAATTTATTCAAATTTTTTATGCAATTATTTAGAAAAAAAAAATGATTCTCAAAATTTTTCCAAGTAGGATACTATATTGCCATTGTCTGAAATGTTATGTTAACATGTTATGCTCATGGAACACATAAATGTATTTGGACAGCTAAACAAAACAGTAACAATAACAAAAAATAAATAAATAAATAATATATTTTTTTTCATTAAAATAGTGAATGAAATGTTAACAATTGCAGAGTTACAATATTAATAATATAAGACTATTAAGTTCTTAAACTGCAAGTGTGAAAGCTAAATCTATACTTATAATAAAGCTCAATGAGTGTGTGTGTGTGTATGTTGGTGCTCTACAGGCCAGACTATTCAACTTACAGCTACCAAATTTGGCACGTGTATACCTTGGAGGTCAGGAATGTGCACCTGGGGGTAATTTTTTTGAATTTTTAATTAGTATTTTATTCATTTAAAAATTAAGCGAAATTTTGGTGTGTTTCTAATATAACTTCCGAAAATATTACCGCACAAAAAAGATTTTTACATGAAGTTAAAGATCAAACATTTATCTTTTAAATGATACCAATGTTTTAAATTTAAAATTGAATTTCTATTTTTAATGAATTTTTAAATAAATATTTTAACTCTATTTTTCAAAAAAAGATTTCGTACAAAATAAAAATAAAATTTAAACTGCACGAGCACGTTTCGCATTCACGGGGAAAAAAATAGCTTTTTTCTAAGTGCTGCCATCACATTGATTAAAGCTCCAAATAAAAATAAATTAAATCTTTTTGGAAATGAAATCGTCTGTAGGAAATGAAACAAATAAGAAGTATTATTTATTTCTAAAAAATAAATTCAAGAAAAATTATTTTATGATCTTTTACACTCTCTATATTATTAATCCAATAAATCAGTTTTATTTTAAGGCAAGTTTTGTTTAATATAAACAGGATATCTATTCAAATCAGAGCCATACAGCTAATTTGTAAACCTTTAGTAAGACACAGATCTGCTAAAATGGTCTAAAGGGAAAATGATTATATTTTATGTAACTTGATTCAATAAATGCTCTAATAAATAACGAATTTTTGATTTTACATAAAGCTTCTGCTGTGGAAATCACGATTAACAAGATGTTCTTGAAACACTAATATTTTAAATAAAAAGAGTCAATTTCCAATCAACTAAATAAATCACTGAAACTGACTGATTTATGAAAATTTGAAAATCACTATTCAATTAAAAAAAAGGATAATTTTAGATTTTCCATCGATTGCTTCAAAGAAAATACGCTAATCAGCGCGCAGGTTTCTCAAGATTAATTGGCCTAAGATTATGAAAATGTTGAGTTTTTCTAAATTTTAAAAGCAAAACAAAAAACAATTTTATGCTGAATCTGAGAAATTTTTGTTGAAATATTCTTTGAGATATTACATAAATTATGAAAAATATTTTGTAGTTCACATAAGGCTTAAATACCGAGCGATTCTATTTGCAATACTCATATTCAATAATAATAATAATAAATAAATAAATAGCAATCAAGATGATAAATAAAATAAAACGCTTGGTTTTATTAAAAAATATCTTTATATTAACTGCAATTTCATCATTTCCACTTTAAATTAAAGTTGAAGTTTTACTGGAAATGACAACAAATTAGCAAAATATATATAGTAAATTGAACGAAACGATCTAAGCAACAGTATAAGTTTGGTATGACTATCAAAATTTGAAGATTAAAAAGATTTTCTTTGAGAATCTCTTAAGAGACCAGTTACTTAAAATATTTAATTGAAAATTGTAGTGAGCGGTAATACTGGCGAACCAGCTGGTCATCAAAGGCGGCTAGTCAATAATAAAACACATATATCAATTTTGAAAAAAAAAAAATGAAGTAAAAATTTTGATTTTACGTCTCTTTTTAAAAATAAATTGATCCTTGCCATTTGCTTTCCCAGCCCCTTTGTTACCATTAAAATAAAAAATAGAAAATTGTTATTGCTTATTCAAATAAAAATTAATAACGAATTTGATTTTTTCATAAACAAGAGTAAAATTCATGTAGACCACAAAAGCTAAAAAATCAAATAATAGTATTTTTAAGGCAAATTACACAATTAGAACTAATCACACTGATTAAAATTCTGAAAAGATAAATTCATAACAAAGTATTTGTCTAAGAATGGTTTTTTTAAATAGAATTTATGGATAGATATATGTATAATCATCTATATGGTTAGAAATAAAATCTAATGTATATCTATTACCATCACTTACAATTATAGATACATAAATAATATATAATAATTTTCTCTGCATGCAACTAGTATTTCTTGTTTTCATCTCTAAAATACTTATCACAGATACAAAAAAAAAAGCAATTTTATTGCAAGCAAAGAATCACATTTTGAATTTTAATTAGAGACTTGTTTTAAAAATGTCAGAACTATTACCAACTTTTCTTTAAAAAAATTTATTAGGAATAATTCTCCTTATTAGGAATAATTGAAAAAATTTAATATCTAATACAATTAACAATAGACTCAAAACGGAAAAAAAGTTTCACATTAATACAGTATTTTAAACTTTTGTAAAGATCCCGTTAATCTAGTTTAGTATAATTCATCAAAAAGTTGGCTGTAAAAAAATTAAAAGTTTTCTAAAAGTTATATTCAAAATTAAAATTGTTACATATAGTTCACGTAACAAATTAGTGTCAAAATAATACATCACATACTCTTCACATCATGTACTCTTAAACTGCTGTATATAATCGGAAATTCTTTTCTTACAATAATTCTTACTTTTGTACTTTACAAATAAACATGCATTTCTAAACTTTTGTTTTATCTATTTTTAATAATAAGTAAATTGACATTCAGAGCACCTGTAAGAAAGTGAATTTCTTCAATTAATAAAATAAACAAATACAATAGCTTACAGAGGGAAAGAAAAATAGGAACTATTACAAAGTCTACCAATATCGTTAAAACTCTGTCACAAAACAATTTATATATTGGTATATCTTTAACTTCTATTTTTATTTTTAAAAAGCGAAGAGAAAATTATTTTTAAAAACATTTACTATTATTCTCCCTTTGAGACTGACAATGTAAAAGAAAAAGTAATAGAATTTTTGACACATAGTAAATCCCCTTCCTCCCCAAAAAACTAAGTAATTCCTGAGAATGATTTTAAACAAGTTTCAATATATAACACATTGAGAATCTAGAGAATTTAAGAATTGGTTATCATTTAATGACAAACAATGCACTGTGCTAAATAACTTCACTATTATATGGAATTAATAAAGCATTTACAAAAATATATAGTTAAATTATAGTAACAGATATGGATGCAATAGTTAAAATTGTATAGCCTTTGGGCTATTCAATATTCATATAAGCATTGTTACAAAAGAAAGTTTAAATATAGGGGATAGCCGGTTAAAAGTCAGTCCAGATTCCACAAAAATTTTCAAGTTTGAATATTTAATATTCTACAAAGCAAACATAAGAAAATTAATATTGAGAGCAAGATTTGCAACCTTGGATTTTACTGCTCTGCATTAGTAACATCATGGAATGATGGTCAATTGAAAGTGAAATATTAAAGAATTTTCAGGAATAGAAGCAAATTTACTATGCAAACCTAAAAAAATGAAAATTTAAATAGAATAAGAATAATATGCATTACTGTTTCTGTGTACACATAATTCCAATTTTGTTGTTATTGGCATTTTGAATAGATTTTATGAAAAAATATACTGTTAGCTTAAAACAAATTAGTATTATGAATTATTCATTAATTTTTTAGGTCTCTAAAATGAATCAGAATCACATCTTTTATAAATAATTGGAACAATAAATCTACAGTTAGGAATTATGTTAACTGAGTGTTCAGAATCATTACCAAAACAGGGTGCGTAGTGAGAAACCATTGCAGAAATTAAGTACTTTTAAGCACCATAGCCACAAAATATTAAGCACCTTTGTATAAACATGCATACGTATATAGCACATTTTCTAAGCATAAGAATTTTTTTGTTTTATAATAATGCATAGTTTTTATTGAAAAGAATTTTAAATGCTTATCTAACTTTTGGCGTGAATTTCACATTTTTACTAAATCTGTCATGTCATCCTCGGTGAGTAATTTGGCGATTAATCCCTGGCATGCATTCATACTATCCGGAAATCGAATTTGTGTTTCAGACACGTTTTTCTCAACCGATTTAAATAAAAATTTGACACAAAACTGCACTTGTAGTGACAAAATCCCATACCAAATTTGATATATTTAAATCACTACATTTCTGAAAATACAATAGACAGTCCACCCACAATAGGATTTAGCTCAAAATTTGACAAGTGTCTACATTATAGATGTTAAATAAAATATTAATAGATGTAGAGTGAATTTTAGCTATCATGCTCTCTTCATTTTGTAATTATCGTGTTGAAGCTCTCAAAGCGTTTTTTAGTAATCTTTGCCGCAGACTGATGGACATTTTACAAAAATTTGTTTTTCGATACAGGGAAGATCTAAAACATGGAGACTCATCAAAATCTCAAGTCCGAATTTTTTGGTGATTGCTACACTTTCTATAAACTATATATACGAGAACAAATAAGTATAAACTGAATCCAAAATTAATTTCTCAGAAATTATTAAAATTAAAGAAAAAAATACATTCATTTAAACAAAATTTTTATAGTTGAGAAGCCTTTTTTTTTTAGCCTTTAAAAATGGTATTAAAATAACTTTTGTGCACTAATATGCTTTGATGTTATATTAAAAATATATTAAAATTATGTTTCTTTTTAGAATTAAACTTCAAATTAAAAGTTTGAGAAATCTGTTCTTAGTGAGTCGCCAATGCTAACAAAATAACTTCTCAAATTCCATGCTTCTGGCTTCAATGGTATATGTTGCAAGCCGCTCAAGATAAACCTTTATATATAAAGAGAAATTTCATTAATGAAAAGAATTTCGATAAAAGTTATAAAATAGAAAAAAATCAAAAGTCAAAGTTAAAATCTGCTGAGATTGGCCCAACAATTGAAAATTTCCAAATGGATGGGGATATTA
Source organism: Argiope aurantia (assembly GCA_026543865.1). Lineage (NCBI taxonomy): Eukaryota > Metazoa > Arthropoda > Arachnida > Araneae > Araneidae > Argiope > Argiope aurantia. The sequence continues at coordinate 366,306 of JAPMOR010119448.1, forward strand.
AAAAAACACAGTGAAAGATATCATGAAGATTTAAAGCTTCAAGTTAAAATTTGACCACACTAGATTTTACATGATTGACTACCGTAATTGCATATCCCATTTAATTACAATCCAATATAGTGTAGTTGAAAATCTGTAATAGGTTGTTCAAGTGATTGCTTCAAAGCAACATATTAATGAGAATGATCATTGAACATGTAATAATTTTAGAGCATCTTCTCCTATGTTCAATATACCTTTTTGGCACACCGAATTCATCCTGCTTTTTCTAATTTTCTGTCAATCGAATCAATCTGCATATTCTTCTTTAACAACACACAAAAATTTAAATATATACTTACCAGGCATAATTTAAATTCTTAAACATCTCAATCATTAATTCGAACATTTTTCGATTTGCAAAACAATACATATTTACACACAGTATGGTACAGTATATATTTTGTACTGTCTTGCCCGGACAATTATTCTAATATTTTAATAAATGGCAATGCACATTGTTGAAAATAAAAGAGAGAAAAAAAAAAGAATCATTAAGCATTTGCTGGCACCCCTGGAATTCTTCCTCCATATTTTTCCTTTACATTGGTTTTCTTTTTCGATACATTCGGTAAATAAGCCTTTACGACCATGATTTCAAATTATCATATTCAACTTGTGGGGAAACAAAACAAAATGAAAAGCTTTCTTCATTCTTCATGAGAAAATTAAGCACTTTTAAGGTGCTTAAATATTGTTTCCAAATTTAAGCACTTTTTATATGACACTACACACCCTGCAAAACAAAAGACATTATAATTTTTCTTACAATATTAATATCAGCATGAATCTGTCGCAGTTCTTCAACATGGGCCATCTTCTCTTGCAAGAGTAATTCCATCTCATGTCTATACTCAATTAGACATTTCTCTTCTCCTTCAGTTGCCTCAATTTCTTGCCTGAGACGAGATTTCACTTTTTCTAAATGAATTGTACGACTTCTAAAGGACAGTTAAATTTCATATGATTAGAAAGGAAATAACATCTAAATTTAATATTTCTTTTAAATGAATAAAAATATAAGTTCAAAAAAAAATTCTATTATTGCAATCCACATATTTTACACATTTTGGAGAACTGGTATAGAGTGGAGACAGAGAATTACAAATATTGATATCCAGGCTATTTGACTTTCAAACTTTCCTAAACTTAGAATCACTTTTAAAAGTACTTGCTGATATTTACAACCCCAGATTTAATTGGCAATCTTCAGATTATGTCAAATTCGGCTTTACAGAAGATGCCAAGATTTCATCAAGGTTGCATTTATTAGCATTATATACAAATCTTTTTTTTATGTTATTCCATAGTAAAGTTCTACATAGAATCTGCTTAATCAGTACATTATTTATAATTTCATCAAGATTACATTTAGAACTTTATAGCCTTACATAATGATATGGCAATACATTTTTCCTGAGCTATCAAGTTAAATTATCGCTACTTAAGATATCTACTTCAAGCTAATTAATAATTTCAGTAATTCATTTTTTAGAGTTGAATAGTAGTATACTTAGTTATTGAAAGGAAAATAGTTTTATATACCAGCTCCAGATCAAACATTTAATTAAGATGAAATGATATGAAAGTAAAAATTACTATACCACTCGCTGTTTCTGGTTTAAAGCTTCCAACATTATTCTAGGTATTAAAAATAATAGATTGAATTTCAAAGGAATAGAAATTAAATCTATTAAGTAAAATGTGTATACAAAAGAATAGGAACTATACAAGAAGCAAATTCCGATAGAAAAATAAAGGAAACACTAGAAATTTTTTTAAAAAATTATCTTCATTTGCACTTTATTAACTTCCAAGAATATATAAAATGCTAATAGAAAAATAATTATTAATCTCATCCTTCATTTTAAGAGAAATCATGAAAAACAAAAAAAGAACGTTTAAAATTAATTTTAAAAGAAACGACATTGTCAAACATTCAATATTTTTTTCACTAAACACGTTGCCTACCTGATTTCTTTTAAGCACTCCAGTTTACTCATTACAGTTGCATCCTCTTCCATTTTCATTTTAATTCGAGCAGCGACTGTTTACAGATCTAATACAAACCTGAAATAAATATTGTGTAATTATTTTTTCATATCATAAGTGTAATTTGTTTAAATATATTTTCTTTATACTGATATGTAAATACAAACTGACTCACGTAATCAACTACACAAAAGTATAAACATAAACACAAGAGACATTTTACATTTGTGATACACCTAATGTCGTTCAATGCGAACCGTACCGTTTCAGTACCGCATAATGAATACAAGTTCAGGAACCGTCTGATTAGTGAGAACGAAACACAATCTAGAGATCGACTCTTTGTATGTCAACCTTTTTGAATGCAATCATAGGCTTTCTTTCTCCATCTGTGTGGTTTGTTGCTTCCTGGATTGTTATTGGTTAGAGGATTACGTGTTTATTTACATTATAGATGGAAATTAAGAGGGGAATTTGTATTATTAAATTACTGTTTACCTATATAAATTTGAGATGAGACATGAAAATGTTTTTTCCCACATACCTTCAAATTTTTAACGCCGTAACAGGCATTTTTAAAAATTTATTTTCATATTGTCTATAACAATTTTAGAAATCTTAGTGAATAGATACAGACTATTAAAGAAAGTTCAAAAAAAGTTATGAATGCTACTGCATTCCTAGCTTTCAAAAAGGTTTTAAGAAAACAATTACAGTTATATATTAAGTAATAATTAATACTGTGTAGGAATTAAAAAAAAATCCCATTAAATTTGTGCCTGTTTTTGCTTTAAAAATTATTAAATTTATGGATTTTTTTTTATGAACAATTCACTTTAATTATTTTAACTTCCTTTTGGTCAACACTCATGGTTTTATGCATTTTTTTAATTTTATTTCAATTAATGTTCATCGAATTTTAGTGTTGAATTAATAATAATTTAATTTACAAACGACAAATAATTTTAATTAATGCTAACAAAAAGAAATATCAAATTTTTGTTTTTAATAATTTTTAATTTTAAAATTATTAAAAAAGAAAAGAAATTCAGCAAACAAAAACAGAAAATAATTGTTGAAATTCTCCTGAAATAAATATTGACCAGTGGAATATAGAAATAGTAGTTCCTGTTTCATACCAATCATTAGAAGAATTAACTAAATTTTACATTAAAATTAACTAAAAAAAATATCCAGCACTTTTTAACAGATTTATTACTTTTCAATTTTTCTTCATAATGAAATTAGTGTGTGCACTATAGGACATAATTATTATTAAACTGAATTTTTTAAAGGGATCTTTTTTCATAAAATAATTCAGTTGACAGTGCATTCATATTTGGAGTGTTTAGTTTTTTCTTCAGTATATTGAAAATTTTAACAATGATTTTCTGATAGAAGAAACTATTTCTGAATATATTTATTTTTAGTATTTTTATATAATAATATTTTTTTTAATATGAAAGTTACTGATATATGTCAGTTGTATTAAAAACAATGCTTTTATAATGTCTTGCTGAATAATCATTTGAACAATTATCAAAAAATAAATTGCATATTATCCTTAAAAGAAAATTACTATATGTATATACACTGGTGTGCAAAATTTAAGCAACAATGCAAATTTTAAGCAGATAGCCATGAAATTGCAGAAAAGGAGTACTTGCGATCAGTACAATGAACACGTAATTCAAGAGAAAGGTCATGCGTATGCCAAATATCAGGAACAAAACGTCACAGGCGACGTGAGCTTAGGCAAAACACGAGCGGAAGGAGCGCGCAGCTCAACACTACAATAAAAGGAAGGACGAAAACGCAATTAAAGACATTTGCTGCAAGTGCACGTGAGTTAATTCGTAAAATATGGCTAGCAGAAATCACCTGAACGATTTCACACGTGGAAGAATGATCGGAAAGCTGGAGGAGGGGCGTAGTGTGACCAGTGTAGCTGAAGAGTTCGGAATCAACAAAAGTGTCGTTTCGCGCGCTTGGAAAGCCTTCTAAACCACAGGTACAGCCGTGAGAAAGGTTGGTGGTGGCCTCCCCATGAAAACAACTGCAGTGGATGACCGACATATCGTCCTGCAGGCGAAAAGAACCCGAAACCAGTCAGCAAGCGCCATTGCTCAGCAACTGTATGCAGCAACGGGACGACAAGTGTCGCGTTTTACTGTGTCCAGACGCCTTCACAAAGGTGGCCTATTCGCCCGCCGTCCTGAACGCTGCATCCCTTTGACAGTTTCCCACCGGCGACACCGTTTAGAGTGGTGCAGGGAGCACGAAAACTGGACACCTCATCATTGGAGTCGTGCCCTCTTTACAGATGAGAGTCGTTTTAGTGCCACAAGCGATTCTCAACGCCAGTTGATTTGGAGAGAGGTCGGGACACGGTTTCATCCCAGTAACATCACGGAAAGAGACCGTTTCGGTGGTACTGGAGTTGTCGTCTGGGGAGGTATTATGATGAACGGGCGGACTAAGCTCCACGTTTTCGACAGAGGTTCTGTAACTGGAGATCGCTATTGTCAGGAGGTGATCCTTCCCCATGTGCGTCTGTTCCGAGGTGCCATTGGATCAGACTTCATTTTTATGGATGACAATGCACGGCCACACAGGACTCATGATGTTGAGGAGCTCCTGGAAAGTGAAGATATCACTCGAATGGATTGGCCGGCGTGCCCCCCTGACTTAAATTCGATAGAGCATGTGTGGGATGCTTTGGAGAGACACCTTGCGGCACGATTACATCCTCCTGAGAACACCCGACAACTTAAACAGATGCTGCTTGAGGAATGGGCACTCTTACCTCATGAACTGTTGGACAATCTGGTGCTGAGTATGGGGAGACGGTGCGAAGCAACCATTGCAGTAAGGGGAGGGCATATCCCATACTAAGGAACATCTGCTTGCTGTTCTTCCTCTTGGACAGGCAATCATGTGTAACGATACTGTGAGTTCAATACAGCCTTTTTTTGTTCGATTCCATACTGTATGCATTGTATTCATTTCTGCGCAAGTATGCTTTCGTCATTCTTTCGGAACAAAATGCTGTATCTCCTTTCTGAATTTTATGTCTCTCAGATGATTTATCGTGAAGTTATGGCAAAAAACATACCTGTTGCTTAAGTTTTGCGCACCAGTGTATATATATATATATATTTGAAAGTAACATCGCAATAATTATGATTTATGTAGAATACTGCTTGCAGTATTAAATCGGAATAGAAATAAATTTTGCACTCTCTTTTTGTTTCTTTTATTATTTCCTATATGTAGATTAATAAAATTAATGCATGAAATTTATTTTTTTATCAGCTCAAATGAAGTGTTTGTACTATAATAATTTATAGTATACTATATAGATATCCTCTTCTTTCTTCTAGTGACTAATTTTCTATAGAATTCTTTCTTTTAGTGACTAATTTTTAAAATACTGTAGAATTCATTTCTTGTTTGCAGTTAAATTGGCTGATGATCTATGTTGTCTTGAAACACACATTCTATATTGATATAAATTTTCTATATTTATGTTCATTTTATAAATAATCAATATGTGTGTCTACAAAAAGATTTGTATTATAAATTACACTAATGAGCTAATCTAGCCTTTTCAAATACCCAGATAATGCTTTGGGCAAATTTTAAACAAATAATATTTTCAAGCGAATTTCATGTAGACATCCTTAATCATTCTATATTGATATAATTTTAAATAGAATCATTGGTTCTCTTAATTGAAACAAAGCTCTTCCTTGATGTTACAGTTTATGTATCAAAATAATTTTTAATAAAATTATAAATATATAATAACTTTTCTTATATAAAAGATATAATTTCAATAAATCAAATGAAAGCCATTTCTCAAAAGAATCAGTGGTATTCCTAAAATCAGATATAGTATTTTCACTTTGGTACTCAAGAAGAATCATATTATGACATATTATAATCATATTATGACAAAGAAATCAATAACTTCCTTCGCAATTTAAGATTCAGAATATTTGGAATTCTAGAATATGATAGTTTTTGTTAAAATGATGATTGTCAATGCTTTTGTAAAATTGTTTATACAAAAATATTTTATACAAATGCAATTTTTTCCATCTTTTTTTTTTTTTTTTTTTTTTCTCAGGGGAGTATATAAGAAGTGTATGGCAATCTATAGTAAATTTTGGACTTATCGATATTATTGTCATTCAAAAAGATGAGAAATTACATGACTAGGAAATGCTTAACTGAGGGGAAAACTTCCAACTAAAATTTCCAGCTTCCTAACTTTAAAAAGCTGTTGATATTTCAGTTTATCTATTTACATTATTCTTTTAAGAAGAATTGTAGAAAGCAAAATCTTATATAGATATAAGATGTATAATTTATAACTTTAAAAAACTTGATAAAAAATATTTATGTATTTAAATGTTGAAACTTTTTTTCTTCTTTTTGTTATAGGAAATACTTTCTTTGCATAGTAATGAAATAACTTTGAAACTTATATATTAATAATATAGCTTTATAAATTAAATCTCCCCTTCTTCTGTGTCAGGGAGTTTATAAAACAATGAAAACAGTTTGAACTTCAAGACAACAATGTAATCTATTGTTGGAAATTAGACAAAATTTCAAAGCTTAGAGTCTAATAAATCTACAGGTTTAGCTAAAATATTGTGCTTACTTGAAATTTCTTGAATTAGTTTCTAATAAATCAAGTAATTGCATTTCAGTCTTCCCTTGCAAATAAAATAGATAAAAATGTCAGTAATTGAGTTTTTTTTAAAAAAAGATATTTCTGGGGAGGAGTATTAACAGTCTAAATTCAAAATCAAGAGGTGAATAATTTACTGGCATATCCATTCAAGAAGATCTATCACAACTGTGATGCAAGCAAATAACTGCCATCACAGATGAACAGATCATCTAGTCTGCCACAGCTCTGGTTGGATTTTCTTTTGTCTCTATAACAAATCTTCCAGTTTCTTATCCAGTATTCCCAAGTTGAACAGTATTAAACATAAATACATGTATCCATTTTTGCAGCAAATATGAGATATTTAGAAAACTTAGACGCAATCTCTGGGAAAACACAAATAAAATTATATAATAATAGAAAACATGAAAACTAAATGTGTTTCTCAAAATCTAAAGATAGTAGAAAACTTTTTAATATAATTATAAATCAAGTAACGATTATATATTATATTTCGTTGAATTTAAAAGAGTTTTGCATAAATTTATTATAAACGATTGAAGGAAAGAAAACAATAAATACTGCTCTTTATAAATATTACACAACATTATGTATAAATAGTTACAGGGAAAAAAGTGCATAAATACTGCTTAAGTAAATGCAAATAGAACATCAAAACTTAACAATAGAATATTTTTTTTATTGAAATCATTAGAAAATAAGCTGATTACAATACATTATGCTTGATAAAACAAGAGCAAATAATACACAGTAAAAATCTTTTAAAAAAAGGGTACTAAAATAAAAATAAAAATGATAAATGTTTTTTACATCTTGCAATGTTATGCAAAAGCAAAATTAGGATTTATTAAAAAATAAGACATAATTATTATTTAAATTAATGTAAGTCAGAATATATTCATCAAAAGTTTGAGTCAGAGCTATTTGAAAGATTCATAGATAACTCAGCAAATATAGTTGATTGATAATACTGATTCTAAATGTACTTGTGTAAAATAAGCAGCAGTAAACTAGATGTTTCCTATTGTGCATACTTTGAGTTTCTAATAACTTACTTTGAACTTTATTCATTTAAGAAAATTTAGCAATTTATATTTTTATAAATATAATTTAGCAAGAAAATATTGTTATAAAAATCATGCCGTGTACATTATATAGCGAAAAAAAATAATAAATAACAATAATAATGTTAAAAATTGATAATAATTCTTAATCTTACACATATGTGATAAATATGTTAAATAGTCATATTTAACGTACATTTCCCATAAATCTTTCTTCTTGAGAACTGTTGCAAATTTTCATATAACTTACTTTGCTTTTATCCAATCTACAGGATATTACATTATATACATTATAACTTTTACAATATGGATACTCGCAATTTTCATTATGTATGTGTTCACTTCAATCATACTTCTTCTTTCAGGTGTTTTTCTGTGCGGCAGAAGACGTTAACATGAACTCATGTTTAAGAAAATAGTTTTTTCAAATGAAAATTTTCAAGTTTTGTATTCACATTTTTACTATAACACACAGGCCTATATATGTCATAAACAATCTTTCTGACTGACTTACATTTATTATTCATTAAAATATAAGATGTACTGTCTTTTTAAATAAGTTCCAAACAATTTTAAGATGAAATAAATTATAACTATAGCATAAAACTGAATATTATATAAAAATATTCATTTACTTACTAATTATTGAGTAAACTGTACATATAATATACAGTATTTGTATATTAACTGTATGCCATTGGCAAATATAGTCAAGTTTTATTTATGAAAGAACTTATTAGCAGGTGATTTTTGGTGGTTAATTGTTAGCATGCAGTTGATACACACATACCTAATTTCTAATTATAAACAAACTTTCTTGAAATGTGATTTTTTGAAATTCCTACCTATTAAATTAAAAAAAAAAGATGACAAATCCACTCATTTGATTATTATTGTTAAGTAGAGAGAGAATATCCATTTAGAATTGAGTAAAAAAATGTTCATGGCAATTATAGTTTGATAATAACACTTGATCCACTAGTTCTTCAATACTAAACATGAGGGGGGGAGGTGGAAGAATACATACTCGGGTTAATAAGTCGATTTTAAAATGCAAAATATATGCATTATAAAAAAACCCAACTAGTATATAAAATTATATATATATATATATATCTTTTTGCATATACTGCATAACAAAGAATTGCAATGAAAGTTGATCTTGTCTTTCATAGCTTCTTGCATCAATATTACACTGAAGTATGTATAACAATTTCATATTTTCAAAATTCCTCCCTTTTTAAAAAAAATTCAGTCTACTATTTTGCACTGAGTTTTCATATTGTTTTGTTAATTTAACAAAAAATTAAGACTTTTTACATACCAGTTATGTAAAAGCACTAAATAACAAATGCAAATTTCTCCTATTGAAAGTAAGTATAAAAGTGAATTCAAAAGAATAAAGAGTTTAAAGCCAAAGAAAGAAGATCATGATTAGCAAAACTGGATATCTGCACAGTCTGACCTAGAAAAAGAAAGTAAATGAAACTATGAAGTTTACACAATTATTAAAGTTTACACAAAGTGATTATTAAAGAAAATATATTGATTGATGAAAGTAGCAAACGTTTCTGAAGATTGAATCTTGCAAAAGCAGGCTCTCGCTTTCGAATAAAAAAAGCAATATTTTGATACATATATAATATAAAGAATCTGCTATCATGAGTAAACAATAAAATAAAACATATGCAATAAGTTGTCGCCTTAAAAATAACATTCTTTTCATACCCATCCATTATCCTGAATGTAAAAGTACTTATCCAGAAAGTAAATTTTAGATAATTATAAACAACTGAAAGTTTAGAATGGCATTAAAAAAAAAACAGTATATACTGATACATTAGAAGATTTATTTAATTGTGTTTTTATTCAGAAGTGAAAATTTATTACATATCTTTATCTTTTTGTTAACTAATTATGGACTCGCATGAATCTTTCTAATCAAGGCTGAATTAACTTTCGGAGCCTTCAAAAAATATTGTCTTATAATATTCCACCTTCCATGCTTACTATTTTCATCAATCACCATGTGTTTTCTTTTAATGACTAATACTCTTTAACTGTTTATAAATATCATTCACTTTCTTTCGCTCTGTTAGACTTTGCAGATATCCAAATTTACCAGTCTTGACATTTCTTTTTTTTTGCTTTAAATTCTTTATTCTATTGAATTTACTTTTATGGTTAATTTCATTAGAAGCAATTAACCATGTTTGTACTTTGCTAAATTAAGAAAACAATTTTTTATATACTGAACACAAAATAGGTAGAGCGAATTAAAAGAAAGGTAGAAATTTTGTTTGAGTGAAATAATGATGCAAGAAGCAATGAAAAACTAATCAACTTTTTGTATGATTCTTTCTTATGAAGTACTAGCCGCCTTTGGCGACCAGCCAGTTCGCCAGTATAACCGCTCGCTACAATTTTCAATTAAATATTTTAAGTAACTGGTCTCTTAAGGTATTCTCAAACAAAACATTTTTAATCTCAAATTTTGATAGTCATACCAAACTTATACTGTTGTTTAGATCGTTTCGCTCAATTTATTATATATATTTTGCTAATTTGTTGCCATTTCCGGTAAAAATTCTTTAATTTAAAGTGGAAATGATGAAATAGCAATTAATATAAAGATATTTTTTAATAAAACCAAGCATTTTATTTTATTTATCATTTTTATTGTTATTTATTTATTATTATTATTACTGAATATAAGTATTGCAAACAGAATCACTCGGTATTTAAGACTTATGTGAACTACAAAATATTTTTCATTATGTAATATCTCAAACAATAATTGAACAAAAATTTCTCAGGTTCAGCATAAAATTCAGTTTTTAGTTTTGATTTCAAAAAGACTGAAATGAAATCAATAATATTTTGTTCCGGCCTATAAATATATTTCAAAAATTATGAAGTCTAAATTTAATGCAGTAAGGTATCATATTCTGAGAAATAGGTAAAATCCTAGAATAGCCCACCTCTTGGCGACTGTTTTGAAATCTCGCCAATTTGCCAAGAGTAGACCGTCTTACCGTTTATCACAGCAACCCCAGAATCAATCTGCGCGCTTGCACGTTTTTCGCTACAAATCGGGTTATATTTAAAAATGGCGCGTTAGCAAGCTTTTTACAACAAATCAGGTGATATTTAAAAAAAATATATTTATAAAAAAATTAACACTTACAATAAATGCGTTCTCTAATCCTGTGCCGGTGGAGGGTACGTCAGAATGATTTCTTGAATGAAGTCCATGTAGGCATCATCGGCCATCGAATGGTTTCGAGACCTCCCCCACATGTATTCTGCCAAATTGACCCTCCACGTGGCTAGTGTGATTCCTCAAAAAACGCTTTATGGCCGTCCAGGTGCCCTCAATGGAGTTGGTGTGTGCACCGGTATCAGGGTCCTTGAAAGTCAGATTGTGGTTGACCTTCAAATGAACATACCCCTCATCCGAGATGTAGTCATAGGCCTTCCAACAGTTCGACATAACAGTGGACCCTGGCAATATCCATTCATTAATGACTTGCAGCAATTCCTCTTTCGTCCGTCGCTCAACCACTCGAAAAAAACATTTATTCGTTCCTCTATCAATCCGTCCAAACACCCATTGACCTTCCACTGGCTTACCTCTTCCATACTTCATTTTCCCGAACTTGCTCTCATCAATTTCAAAGACAATATTCACTCCGCCTATCTTAACACTTTCTCTTACAACTGCATTCATACAAACCTCTCGACGAAACATATAGCAATCAACCACAGTGTTTTTATTAACTTTCACTTCATTCACAACAAATTCATTCATGCATCTCCCAAACCAATACCTTGTTACACGCATAACATCATAAATACTTAATTTGCTCTGTGAAAACCACGTACCCCTCCTTACACTCCGACAAATATCATGTGAATTCACTTTCAAACCGCGCTTTCGACATCGCCATTCAAAACCATGCACCGTCTCCTTTCGCTCAACCAAAGTCATTTTCTCTCCACATTTAGGGCATTCATACGTTTTTGAAATTAACATTCATACGCCATTGAATAATCGCTCTCTTACCTCTTGCATTCAATAAAGTTAAAAATTCACTTGTCCATTCGCTTGCCATTTCCAACCGGTACAGCACAACAACTTTTCCAAAAAGATTAGAAACATAAATTTTATAAACAATCACCCTTTTTAAAACTTTTCCATCGAAATTTGAATTTCCATCGAAATCCAACTATCGCGTATGAATACATATTAATTAACCAATGAGATTCAAAAAAAGCGCTAAAGGCCGTTAATCCTATAAGATTCCAGACTAGCCGTCTAGGTTTTCACATTGGCGAATTGAAAAAGGCGCCAAGAGGTGGGCTGTGCTAGGATCCACCCGAGAAATATTCCGGACACACCAAATTTTAAATAAATGAATGAATGTTTCTGTTTTCCACTATCAACTAAGACCTATTTATGAAGTTTTGAAAGTTAAAAATTTAGAAAAACTCAACATTTTCATAATCTTAGGGCAATTAATCTTGAGAAACCTGCGCGCTGATTGGCGTATTTTCTTTGAAGCGATCGATGAAAAATCTAAAATTATCCTTTTTTTATTGAATAGTGATATTCAAATTTTCATAAATCAGTCAATTTAAGTGATTGGAAATTAACTCTTAAAAGTCAGTGATTTAGTTGATTGGAAATTAACTCTATGACCACCATAAAATCTGTGCTTTCTCTTGTGGTGTATGCATTCTCCTTAATATCCGCTCGAATAAAACATCACATACAAAATTACTACATAGAACAAACACATCAAAAGTAAACATAACATTTCAATAGTTGCCAAAAACAAAAGAGAGAAAAATGCAATTAATAAGCAGACGATATTTAGAAAAGTACAGATATTTAGACTGGAAAATGAAATTATCTGAAATTAACCACACGCGCAGATGATATTTACAAAAGTAAAAATATTCAAACCTGAAAAGGAAAATATATGAGTTATTCCATCAATAAATGCCATAAGTTTGTCTATATCTTCATTATTTTATGAGTCATTAAACATCAAAATGAGTCCGGGACAAAATAAACACCCTGTATAGAGAGTGTAAAAGATCATAAAATAATTTTTCTTGAATTTGTTTTTTAGAAAAAATTATATTTCATATTTGTTTCATTTCCTACAAACACGTGCCGAAAATTATATTTTTGCAGATTTCATTTCCAAAAAGATTTAATTTATTTTTAATTGGAACTTTAATCAATGTGATGGCAACACTTTGAAAAAAGCTAATTTTTTTCCCATGAATGCGAAACGTGCTTAATTTTAATTTTTTACGAAAAAAATTATTGAAAAACATAGTTAAAATATGTATTTAAAAATTCATTAAAAATGGTAATTTAATTTTAAGATTAAAACATTGGTATCATTTAAAAGATAAAATTTTGATCTTGAACTTCATGTAAAAATCTTTTTTGTGCGGTAATATTTTCGGAAGTTATAGCAGAAACACGCCAAAATTTCGCTTAATTTTTAAATAAATAAAATTCTAATTACAAATTCGAAAAAACATCCCCCAGGTGCATATTCCCGGCCTCCAAGGTATACACGTGCCAAATTTGGTAGCTGTAAGTTGAATGGTCTGGCCTGTATAGCACCAACACACACACATTGAGCTTTATTATAAGTATAGATAACCAAAATGATATATAAATTTTTTTATTGTGCATTTTATATTCAACTGAATAATCTGAACATGTATTTTCTCCCCTATATTTAGATAATGTTGGAGCAAGTGTCATCAGTTGTCAGGAAATTTTTGTATCTCATTCTGAATAGATATTCTCTAAATATTTTGCAATGATGCTCAAATGGTTGTATATATCATTTTCTTTCATTTATTAAATAATTATGAATTTCAATAATAAATAAAATACAAAAAATTATATATTTGAAGAAAACTTTAGTTTTCAGTTGTATACTAACAATTAATTGCCAAGGATCATTGCTCATAAATTCTTTCATAATTAAATCTTGACTATATTCATCAACAGCATGCAGTTAATATCCAAATACTTATTTTATATATGTAGTTTATTCAATAATTTGTAAATAAATTAATATTTCTTATATATTATGCAGCTGTACACTATAGTTATATTTTATTCATCATAACATTATTTTGGATTTATTTTAAAAAAAGTGCATCTTTTATTTTTGTATGAATAATAAATATAAAAGTTATTTAAAGGCTGTTTATAACATATATAGTTATTTTTCTTATAGTAAAAATGTGAATACAAATCTTGAAAATTTTAATATTAAAATTGGAATTGTTCTCAGGAAGAAAGATTGACAATAAATGTATGTCAGTGACTATTTTAACATGCTTATCACATATATATGGTAAATAAAATTCAGATTTATATGTAATTTTACAGTTTTTTTTTTTGTATAATTTTACATGGTTAGTATGATTTTTAATAGCTAATCTAATCTTGCAAAATATTCTATAATGATTATTATATCGTACAGGTTCAAAGAAACTTGCTAGAAACTCGCAGCATGCATTATAGGAAACATCTAGTTCGTCCCTACTTATTTTACACAAGTTCAAAAAAGAGATTTTAGAATCAGTCAAATCAATAACTCAATTTGCTAATTGAGTTAACTTTGAGTCTTTAAAATAGCTCCGACTCAAATTTTATATGAATCTCTTCTGTTTTTAGATTAATTTTAACAATAATTATGTCTTACTTTTCAATGAATTCTAATTTTATTTTTGCATAGCATTGTGAGAGATAAAAAGCAATATTTATAATTTAGTTTTCCATTTTATTTTTAGCTGTTTTATTTATGAAAATTTTTACGATATATTATTTCCTCTTGTTTCATTGAGTGTAATGCATTGTAATCAGGTCATTTTATAATAAATTGAATGAAAAATTTTCTTTTATTGTTAAGTTGTGATGTTATGTTTGCATTTACTTTAACAGCATTTATGTACTTTTCATTGCCCTGTAGCTTTATTTATACATAATATTATTCAATCTAAAGATCAATATTTAGTTTTGTTTACCTTCAATCATTCATAACAAATTTCTTTCTAATTCAACAAAATATAATATATAATAGTTACCTGATTGACAATGATTTTATAAAAAAGTCATCTTCTGCCTTTAGATTTTAAGCTACAATACTAGATTTTGAGAAACTTTATTTTTCATTTGGTTTCTATAATAAAATTTTGTCTGTGTTTTTTCAGTGATTATATCTCTGTTTTCTAAATATCTCATGTTCAAAAATTGATACAACATTGCAGTATTGATGTTTGATAATATTCAACTTGAAAGTATTGGATAAGAAAGTGGAAGATTTGCTAAGGAAGAAAATCCAGCTGGCAGCCGTGGCAAACTAGATGATCTGTTCATCTGTGGTAGCAGTTATTTGCATGCATCACAGCTGTGATAGATCTTCTTGAATGGATATGCCAATAAATTATTCACAGGTATCTTAGTGCAATGTTGATTTTCATATTATATTGAGATCTGTGATCCCCCTTCCCAAATAACTCTTTTAAAAATTTTTAAATAGCAGCATAATTATAAATACTTTTATGTGTATATTCAGTTTTGAAATATTTACAATAGAAAATTGAAATGCTATTATTTCATTCTTTAAAACTAATTCAAAAAATGTCATGTATGTAAATATTTTGAGCTACACCTGCAAATTTTTTAACTTTTTTGTAAAATTATTTTTAAATTGAATTTATTTAAATTGTATTATATGGATTTTAAATGTATTTTTATTTCATATATAAATTGATATTTTCAAAAAATAGAATAAATGCCTTAATTCTTAGATGATTATAAATGCATTTTAACATTGAGTATTAAGAAAACGAAATTGAATATGAAATAATTATTCATATTTATTAGTTAATGAATATTAATTATTCTACATAATTATTAATAATAAAATTAATGATTTTGTAAAATTACTAATCAATATTTCACTTAGCAAAAATTATGAGAAACACACAATTGAAATGCCTACCATAAGAAGTTCATTTAATTCTATTTTATAAAGTTAATAAATATGTATTTTATTATGAAACTATTTTTAATGCATTCTGGAAATTGGGACTCGAAAAATCTGTACTACTGTTTTTTTAATTTTTATTACTAAATAGAATTCACAATATGAAGGTATAACTTTCGAAAGATAAAAATATAATTGCTGCTTACTGATCCAAGATTCCCCCTTTGCTTTCCATGTAGAAGAACTTAAATGATTTTCCTACTTTATGTAGTATAAAAGTAATCCTGAAATCCTAACTCAATTTCATGGTCATCTACTCCAATTTAATTCCTCTCCCTTTCAATATGGGTTTCCTATTACTTTCTTCATTAATTTTCTTATCTTTTAATTTCTACGGTTTAGGTACCACAGTGTAAAATTATAACTAAAATTTCGTCTTTCTCAGCTGATTATATGTTTCTGTAGTTGAAGGGCTCAATTATTACTTTTAATATGAAGGGTGAACAACTGGTCACCAAAGGCGGTTAGTTTCTTTTAAGCTAAAAGAATATCTATCAGTCTTTTCTTTATTTAATGAAAAGGATTAGTTTGTAATAATATTTACCTCAAACGTCGAATTCTGATGCTACAGCAAGATTATTCTTTTCTGCTTGAATCAAAGATGCCAATAATGAGGGGACCCCCACCCCACCTTTCCATCAAAAATGTCATTGCTGAAGGCGAGTACCTCCATTTTAAAAATGTCAGATCATTTAAATTGATAAGAATAATATTAATATATTTTTTTTTCTAAATAAATAAACATTCTAAATTCTATAGGTTATAAATGGTGATTGAATATTTAAGTAAAGATTCTTTGATCGTTTTTTATTTA
The DNA here is from genome assembly GCA_026543865.1 of Argiope aurantia. Taxonomy (NCBI): domain Eukaryota; kingdom Metazoa; phylum Arthropoda; class Arachnida; order Araneae; family Araneidae; genus Argiope; species Argiope aurantia. Next base: position 383,013 of record JAPMOR010119448.1, read on the forward strand.
GTTTTCTTCCGGATTGAAATCTAACAGAGATCCATACCGAATCTGTAATGCAAATTGAAAAAGACCGTTTTTTTTTTCCTTTCTAAAATAGTTGAAAATTGTTTGTGGAATAGTATGATTCAGTTGTCTCTGTTATTTATTCAAATTGATATTATCAAAGAAATATAGACAAATTTTCGCAGTTTAAAACTAGAAAAATGACATTTTGATATTTTTATGTCTTTTGATATCTGTTTCTATGTTTGTTAAATTTTATTTCCAGATTATTTTTTTTTAGTATTATATCAAAAGTATAAATTTACTGTGACTTATTATGCACTTTTGTACCTCCCTCTAAAATTGAATTTAATTTTGTTTGTTACTTCAAATTAATATTTCTTTATCAGAAGATATGCTAGATTATAGAATATGCCATTCGAGTTATTGAAAGCTGACAGTGTTTATTTCAGTTCGAAGTTCAGAAAGGATGTAAAAATTCTCCATAATAGTTATCTGTTTATAATAAAATTTATTATAATTCATAAAAGAATGAAGTGATTTATAAAGTCAAGCCCATTTTTACTTAATAGTATAACGAAGTATGCAAAGGGAAAGTATTGTAATCGTCAAAAATCCAACTCAAGATTTTAGTTTTAATTAATTTCCTGAGTCCATAAAGCACAATTTGGGAAGTATGTCTGAGAACACAATAACTCAAAAGCATCTTTAGCAAGACAAATTGAAATTTGGTTGCATGTTATTTCAACAAATTTGATGATTTCTATCAAATCCATTGATGAATGAAATCCATTGATGTTAAGTCTGTCTATTTGGCTATTCGAATACAAATGAATATGATAGACAGTAAATAGCTATACGAATAAAATCGGTATAAAAATTTAGCATTTAAATTAGATACTTATCGAATTTTGAATTAAATCTGTCAAAGAATTGAATGTTAGTTAGTCCATACACGATAATATAAAACACGACGACTTTGATAAATGAAATTTAATATACGATTGTGATATTAAAAATGCATTCTGCATTAAATTTTGATTTCAATTGGTTGAAAAAAAGGGACATTCGCAATACATATTTGGTTTTCTTCACCGTACTGTGAAGCACAAAACTCATATACCATTGGTTAAAAATAAAAATCTGTACATTTGTATTGTCTAATGCATTCACGGTATTGTCTAATGCCCATGATTTTATTTGGGGAGGGAGGTGATGCCTTTATTAGAGTGTATATTCGAAAGTTACATTTATTCATTGGGCTACCTTTGTACAGTAATTTTCATATTTCGAATATTCAATTGTACATAATTAGACTGATTTTATATTGAAGAAGCCCATCATTCGAAATAATAAATCTAATTTGAGCAATGAATTGCGTTGCGGTTTTTCAACAACGTGCTTGCATTTTCTTTTAGCCTGAGTTTTACTCAAGCATATTTAAATTTTTTTAGCATAAAGCATTTCTCTCATTGATTTTTGGGGCAATTTTTTTTCTTTCAGTACAAAAAAATTTTAATTTTACATTATAACTTCGTGAATAAATTTTTAAAGAAAAGTTTCATATGATGCTTTCAAACATTTTTGTTTGGTTTTAATGCGTTGAAATGAAAACTAACATTAATAAACATTTTAAAAATATTATTTTTCATCTAATTTTCACTAAGCTTTTAAATTATTAATAAAAATTATTTTGCCAAATTTAAATAACAGATCATATATTACCATATAAGAATTTTGTTATTTGTCAAATGCGATTTAATAATACAGATGATAATGTTTTAAATCTTCATTTCATACCGTTTATTTAATTTTTGCTTTTTATTGCAATTTTCACAGGCCGAGTTGTTCCTTTTTTTTTTTTTTTTTCTTTCCTATGAGAAGTTTTAAAAAATTTAATCTCAGGATTAATTTTTGGATTCGGTGCAACATATAATTTAGGTATAAAAGAAGCCGGAATATTTTTAAGATTCTAAAACCCCACTCATACCGGCTACTAAATTATTCAAACAACTAACTATATTAGTTAACCTGATTTCTTTAATCTGAGGAATTTCTGTTAATTCTAATATTTCCGAACATAACTTTTTGAACTCTGCCTCCTTTGATCTGCACTTCTTGGTTGATAACATGTTGGGATTTAATTTTTCACTTAAAATATCAGAATTAGATGTAAAATTATTTTCTTCAAATTTATTAAAATCAGCAGTTGTTTGGAAGGCATTAAATGAATTTTATGTATGTGCTTACACAAGTTGCTGCAATCTTTGCAAGAGCAATGATACAATAAAACACAAGCATCTGCAATTTTTCTTAATTCATATATCCTTCCTTTTAGAGATTGATATTTAACCTCCCAATGATTGTCATATTCAATGACATCTATATTCTGAATCTTTAGAGCTCTGTCATGTTTCTCTTTAACGGTTTTATTGAACTTGGAATGAGTAGGAATATTATTAATAACATTACAAGCATGTGCAATCGATAAAACATTGAAAGTTTATTTTCAGAATTTAATTCAGTCACTTCCTTTATTATTTTAATAACTCATGCAACATTTTTTGACGGAGAAACTTATCACATACTTTTGAAGTTAACTGCCTTTTCCAAGCAAAAAAAACAAAAAAAAAACACAATAGTAAATGTTTTATATTTGGACCAAATACAGAATGAAATGCTTTAAAGGAATAACCATCATCATCGGTCATTACAGTATTGACATTCAGATCAGGAATCTGACAATATAAATTTGAAAATAAAGCAATTAAGGTATGGTAATCTAAATCATCAGTAATAAAATGTGCAATTGGATAACCTTGACCATACTCATCCTAAACATGGTGAGAAAGAAGATAAAAGTCATAAACGTTTGTGCCATGAGTTGCATCAATAGAAAGAATTTTATCTGAATGCTTAACTAACATATCCTTTTGTGCTTTAGTCTATAAACCTAATGCAGAAGAACTTTCATAATTTGGCAATTATCTAAATGTGCTGGGCCCCAAATTATTTTTGACTTCTGTAATTAAAAAAGGATTGTATGGCTCTTTCCTTAATTCCTCTACTATACAAGAAACAGACATGACATCATTGGCTGGCTGAATTGAACTGTGCAAGTGCCTTAAATAATTCTGTATAGTTTTACGAGTTATGAAGGTTTCCTTTTTAGGTAAATAATTTCTATTATCTCGACATCCTAC
>JAPMOR010119448.1:386222-401814 GCA_026543865.1 Argiope aurantia
ATAATTTCTATTATCTCGACATCCTACATCGCCACGTAATAAACTTATTATTTTTGCAAAGGGAAAGGAAAGTAATAAGCAACAATTAATTAAATTGCATGAACTTTTCTTAAGAGGGTGATATTTAGTGTTCTTGTAACCGACTTGATAGTTATGAGTGGAATAATATATAACTGATATCAAATTCTTCTGTTCACATACGCAAACCTTAACGGGACAACTTATATTGAAAGGAATTACCCCCTTTTTATTTTTACATTTACCATTTTGCTCTGCCCTCGAATTAATCCTTGATTGATATGACTGATGAAAAAATTGACATGAATAATAATAGAATGTTTTCTCACAGCATATTTTTTTTAACAGTTGATTTTTAAAAATAAATATGAGTACCAATAGTTTTAGATTCTAAACCAATTTTAAAACTTGTCCCCTAATTGAAGGAATAAGTTTTGATGTTTTTAATGTCATGAACAACATTAAAAAGTTTATTTAAATTCCATACACTAACATAAACTTTAATACATTCTGTACAAAAAAAAGGTTCATGCTTCTTGTTATCGGTATAATTTTTTTTTGTTCATTAAATATTCATTACTGCTATAAAATATATCACACTCTAGACACAACTGGGGAGAATTTTCACATTTATCAGTTGAATGTTGATTATCTAAAGTTGTCTCGACTGGCACTAAGCATAATTTGGCTTTTTTACAATTTCTGCTTGAGAACTGCCTCCAATAAATTATTACAATTGCTTTTTGTCAGAGTTAAAACATCAAAAACCTTTGGTTTACAGCGTTTTAAATAATTTGCAAAAGGGGAAATTAAGGAATAAGATTTTAAGCATACCTCACATTCTTTAGGATAAGCACTCTTAACGAGATAAACTAAAAATTGTCTTTCAACAAATATAAAATAATTTGAAAAATTATAAGAATTTCTTTGTCATTCTCAATTCCTAATGTTTATCTGGAGATCAATGTAAAAAATAATTATAATTTTATCATCGGTATTATCATTCGACACCATAGATTCCTGCTTTTGAATGGCAAATATTGTCAAAGGCAACCAATTATGTGCAAAACTGAAATACACTGCAAATCATCTAAATTTTTAAAAATTATTTGAAGCAATCTTGAAAAATTGTAAAAATATGATAATCTTAAAAAAACAGAAAAAAATAGGAAGGCGCAGCAGTCTGAAGCAAGTTAAATCATAAAAGGATAAGACTTTACTTTACTTTACAATAGATCAACATTTATAACAATTAATAAAAAAACAGCATCTAAACTTTTTCATATTCATTGTTAACCAATACATTAATAGCCAAATAATAAATTAGGAGAATCTACAAATATTATATATTCATTACACAATATTATCGAATTGAATAATTAACATTTAATAATATTAAATTTATGAATATGAGACAACATTCAGTCATACAGCCCTATACTATAATTATTTCCATATTTTAGCCTATGTGCAACCATTCTTTCTAAAATCAATTTAAAATCATAAACAATTAAGAAAATTTACAGAATTTAATTTTTAAACATCTTAAATAATGTTCTTGAAGGGTCAATGTGTGAAGCCGAAGAAAAAAAGGAGAAGTACAGAGGGATGGAAAAATAAATATGTAAAATTTTTTTTGCTTTCTGATGAATGATCAACGAAAGGGAAACTGGCACTAAACATAATTTGGGCTTTTTTACAATTTCTGCTTGAAAACTACCACTAGCCTCCAATAAATTATTACAATTGCTTTTTGGCAGAACTAAACCATCACAAACCTTTAGTTTACAGCATTTTAAATGATTTGCAAAAGAGGAAATTGAGGAATAGAGTTTTAAACACACCTCACATTCTTTAGGATAAGCACTCTTAATGCGATAAAATAAAAACTGTCTTTCAACAAATATAAAATAATTTGAAAATTATTTCTTTGTCATTCTCAATTTCTAATGTTTATCTGGAGATCAATGTAAAAACTAATTATAATTTTATCATCAGTATTATCATTTGACACCACAGATGCCTGTTTTGAATGACAAATGTTGTCAAAGGCAACCAATTATGTGCTATGTTGAAATAGACTGCAAATAACTGTCTAATTCTAAATTTTTAAAAATTACTTGAAGCAATTCTGAAAAATAAAAAATATATGATAATCAAAAATACATGATAGTAAATATATGACAGGTTCAGCGGTCTGAAACAAATTAAATCATAAAAGGAAAAGACTTTACTTATGTACAATAGATCAAAATTGATAACAATTAATTAAAAAAATAGCATCTAAACTTTCTCATAGTTATTGTTAACTAATACATTAATAGCCCAATGAAATAATAAATTAACAGAATCTACAAATATTATATATTCATTACATAATATTATTATAGATCTGAATAATTAACATTTGATAATATTAAATTTAACTATGTTAAGTATGACGCTTATGAATATGAGACAACATTCAGTCACACAACCTGATACTATAATTATTTCCATATTTTAGAATATGCACAACAATTGTTTCGGAAATCAATTTAAAATCATAAACAACTGAGAAAATTTACTGAATTTCATTTTTAAACATCTTAAATAATTTTCTTGAAAGGTCAATGTTGAGGCCAATAATAAAAGGAAAAGTACAGAGGGATGGAAAAACAAATATGTAAAATTTTTTTTGCTTTGATGATGACTGATCAACGAAAAGGAAATAAAGAGCTGGGAACATGTAGATGGTTCCAAGCATAGCTCAATTTATAATATTCTACTTAAAAACTATATTAAACAAAATTCAAGTTATCATTAATATATAATCATATTAAACTATATTCCAGGTAATATTTACCAAGAATCTAATATGGATTATTAATACGTCTACAAATATAAATCTTAGAGACAAAGAAATAAAACGAAAATTCGAATTCATAATACTATTATTAATATTCAAACCTAACAGAAGTTTTCAGCAAAAATCCATCACCAATCAGAGAAACATTAATTCTTTAAATGAATAAATAAATCAACACATAAAAGAAATGTTACTGATCATATGAAAATCATGGTACAATTCACTACATTATTTAATGTCAATGATTTTTTTATATGATTGTTTAATTTTCTAGATGCAGAAATGTAGGAAAAATATTATACTTACAAAATGCTCATATAATGATTTTAACACTGTATCATAATTATCTGCCTACTGTCTCTCTTTAAATTAATCTTATTAATTATCTTTTTATTTTTAATAATTATTTGCATTTTCTATTAGGTTACTACCTTATTTAATTTATGAATCAGTTATCTTTCTTCATTAGCAATACTGAAACTGTTTATAATTGATATTGAATTGAAAATACTAATATAAGAGTTGACATATCTTGCACAAAAATGTAATAAGTATGGATAAATTTTTTCACTCTTATTCGATACAATTAATGCATTAATCATCGTAAGTTTAAATATCAGTAATTGAAAATGATTAATATTAATTACAACATTCAGAAAATATAGTATAAGGATTAGAATATTTACTTAAACTCATGCAATCTTATCAATCAGATAAGAGTCGATTTCTTTTCAATCAAATTTAAATTCAGTTCCCACCAATAATGAAATGATTAATGCTATATTGGTAAAAGTGAATTTTAGTGTGCACCCAGCTGCGCCAACAATGCCAAGTCGCCAATAAAGATGGCGGACAAAATAAACAAATACTTCCGCAGAACAGTTACGGTTACCATTTGCCGCCATATAATTGGGACTTTTTATTGATAAGTATTGTTTTTTTTCCCTTCTGCCCGGTGCCTTCTACAGATGCCTTCGGCATCTGTAGAAGGCACCGGGCAGAATTTTTTAACTTAAAAAAAACATCCTACGGCTTCGCTAGCAGCGGGAGCGGGACCCTAGTAGCTTCGCTAGCACATTGAACATAAGGACTGTGTGGTTAACATGAACTGAACATAATCAATTTAAAAGAAAGAATGAAGTACGTTACACGAACGGATTTCAGAGAAAATTTTAAAGAATTAATGTACTTACATGATTTAGTCAGCTGTCTCGACAGGATACGACAGAACAACTTATCGACAGAACAACTTATCCAGACATAACAACTTATCGAGGGAACCAACCGTTAGAGCACCAAATGAATTACGAGAACTGCGAAGAATTCCATTGCAGCTGTCTTTTAAAGTGAGAATGCAGACGATTAAAAATTAAAACGTTAATTAAAAATTCAGACGCTTTTTTAATGCGTATACTGACAATTAATAATTGAATAAGAATAAATATTTTCCGTTCGTATTCACATTAAAAGAAACGAAAGAAGAAAATAACTTTCAATTATAAGCTTAAATTTCTTTATTTAGAATTCAGACGATTTTTTTATGCATATACTTATAATTAAAAAATTGCACAAGAATAAATATTTTCCGTTCGTATTCACATTAAAAAACAAAAGAAGAAAATAACTTTTATTTATATGCTTAATTTTCCTCATTTAATAAACTTTTAATTATAATAAAAAACAAAATTAAAATCTTTAATCGGTATTTTATTAATATTTTTAATTTAACATTTTTCATAATATAATAGTTTATGTACAACTCAACCATTGCAAAAAGTAGTAAACAAAACAGCAGTACGGTTGCTATAAGAGAAATATTGGCGACAAACAGCTGGGTGCACACTAATCTTCACTTAGGCCGCTATATTTTATAACATTTCATGTGAAATAAGGAATTGGCATAACAAAAAATACTAAAACAAACACAAAAAAACAAATTTGAAATACATAAGAGATAATATCAATATAGACACTCAAACTTTAGCAGCGCTCACACTTTCTTGTGACAAAATTCGTAACTACAGTCGTAACAAAATTCGTAATTATTCACATGATAGAGTACCTCAAACATCTGACGCAATTGCTTCATTTCTGGTGTAATGTTTTTTACGTTGAAGATTTAATTTTCAACATTGGAAATCTACTCAGCATTTTATTTAACGATGTTAATAAACATTTGAAATTTTTTTTTATTGTCATGGCTTGAGAACAATATCAAAAATTTATGTTTTTAATTCAATTGCTTTAGATTTTAAATTAAATCCTAAATCTGAGTTTTTGAACTAACTATAGTTATCACTTTGTTTTGTAGCATTTTTATTGATACGTAAACTTGTCTTGTTTAAAAGTAACTGGAGCACTGCTTCAATTACTTGATTAAAACCTCCCTACTGTCTGATCCTTTGATACGATCTTACTGGTGATATTTCGATTGCAGGTTTTGGATCACAATAGAAAGTAATAATCGATACAATATCACAGAAATTTACCGGAGCGGTGATTTCACTGGAATGTAACAATTGATACGATCTCTCCAATGGAAGCTCTCGAACGAAACTTGGGATGACGAATATTTTACGATTGGTTATTACGTAACCAATATCAAAAAGTCACAAATGCCAGTGATCAACACTTTTAAAAGAGGGGTGTGATTCAAATCCTTGATACGATCTTACTGGTGATATTTCGATTACAGGTTTTGGATCACGATAGAAAGTAAGAATCGATACGATATCACTGGAATTTACCGGAGCGGTGACTTCAATGGTAAATAACAATCGATACGATCTGGCCAATGGAAGCTCTCTAACAATCTGTGAATGGATTGAAAAGTGAACGGACGGATTATTGAAATTATCGTATCATTGAATTGCATATCACTGAAATTTATCGGAGCGGTGATTTCACCGGAAAGTGCGAAGTCACTGCTCCACTTCCGCCACTAACATTAAGAGTTTGCAAGTTTTTCAAAATAGGCACCTGATGAAGATTGTAGACGCCCCCTGGTATATCAGGAGGAAAATTTTACATGACGATCTCAAAATTGAACCTGTTTCGGAATTTATTAGAAGAATATCAATTAAATTCTTCGAAAAACTGCCCCAGATTCGTAACAAGTTACTTAATCTACCTGCATATGATCCAGCAGTATCCAGCTCGAGGAAAAGACCGAGAGCTGCGATAGACAACGAATACATAAATTTTCCCTCGGTCAAAAAGCTGAGAACTAATTAACTCTGTTACCAATCTGGTGGATTAAACTTATCAAAATTATTTGTTTTGGCCTAAGATAGCTACGATGAGCTACACGCGTGAAATTTCTTGAAATTTTTTCTTCAGAAAATTTATTTTAAAAACAGTCCCCATAGTTAAGGCACGTGCAACGTAATTCCATTAAATTTCCCTATAGTTTATCCCATAAATAATATTATATTATTGTAATCAATTAATTTTATCAAATAATAATAATATAAATTAAATACCAAATTTCATGACGTTAGAGCTTTATTGCGCTCGTCCAAACGTTTAATTAAATTTAACTTTTCCCTAAACTAACAAATTAAAGTAACTATTCCAAATTATAATGTGGAGGTGCTCGTGACCACTTAGTCACATCGCGGAACTCCGAAACATCACGACGTTGCCGTTATTCAAAATATCGTATCATTGAATTCCATATCACTGAAATTTATCGGAGCGATGACTTCACTGGAAAGTGTGAATTCGCCGCTCCACTTCAGTAACCTTGACTTTCCGATATTCGCATGATGATGCACTATTCCATACAAACCTTTTTTTATTGCTTATGACTTGACTTTGCATATATCCTGTTTAATGCTGGCGCCATCTAGAACTAAAGTAACCAATTTAAAGAAATGACATATATATTTAATTCAAAATTTTCAGAAAATGGTTTATTCGAATAAAGAAATTAAATAAATAGTTTTGAAAAAAAATCAAATTTAAGAAGTAAGCTGAAATAGATAAATTAATTCAATGACACGTTACTTAAATAAGTACATTAAGTATTAATTCCAATTAATAAATTTTATATTTAATATTAAGTAATAATTTTTCATTAATAATATGATTGAAATAACAGATATTTGGAACAAATATTGAAAAATAGCAATAGCAAAATTATTTGTTATTCAAAAAATCGTGGATTATGCATCTCTAAACAAAACAGAAAAGGAGAAATCTGTGAATGGATTGAAAGTGAGCGGACTGGTTATTGGAATTATCCTATCATTGAATTGCATATTACTGAAATTTATTGTTGCGGTGACTTCATGAGAGTAACCTTGACTCTCTGATGTTCGCATTTGATGATGCACTATTCCATAAAAGTCCTTTTTAATTGCTTGTGACTTGACTTCGCATATATTTCGTTTACTGCTGGCGCCATCTATTGGCAGAAAATAGAAATAAAGTAAACAATTTAAAGAAATGGCATATATATTTAATTCAAATTTTTCAGAAAATGGTTTACTCCAATAAAGAAATTAAATAAACAGTTTTGAAAAAAAAATCCAATTTAAGAATTAAGCTGAAATACAAAAATTAATTCAATCACACGTTACTTAAATTAGTAAATTCAGTATTAATTACAATTAATAAATTTGGTATTTAATATTAAGTAATAATTTTTAATTAATAATGTGATTGAAATAATTTGGAACAAATTATTTCAATCACATTTTGGAACAAATATTTGGAACAAATATTTGGATATTTGGAACAAATATTTAAAAATAACAATAGCAAAATTATTTGTTATTCAAAAAATCGAGGTTTATGCATCTCTATGATATGATCTTACTGGTAATATTCCTATTACAGATCTTGGCTCACGAAAGAAAGTAACAATTGATACTGGTAAATATCGATTCGTGAGCTTCCATTGGAGAGATCGAAAGTAATATGATCTGTCCAATGGAAGCTGTCGAACTAGAGTTCTATCATGCACAGAAAAAATCCCTTACCAACAGAAGTGAACGGACCGATTATTTTTGGAATAACCGCTTCATTGAATTGTATATTACTGAAATTTATCGGAAATTTACTTCCCTGGAAAGTGTGAGGCTTCACTGGAAAATACGAAGTCACCGCTCCATTTCATGGGAGTGACCTGGACTTTCCGATAATCGCATTTGACGATGCACTGTTCCAAGAAGATCATAAGGTTGCATATATTCTGTTTACTGCTAGCGCCATCTATTCCTAAAATAGAGAACTAAAGTAAATATTTTTAAAAAAATAACATATATATGTAGTTCAAATTTTTTAGAAAATGGCTTACTCCAAAAAAAAAAAAAATTAAATACATAGTTTTGAAAAAAAATTAAATTTAAGAAGTAAGTTGAAATAGATATATTAATTCAATCACACGTTAGATAAATTAGTAAATTAAGTATTAATTACAATTCTTAAATTTTATATTTAATACTAATTAATAATTTTAATTAATATGATTGAAATAACGGATATTTGGAACAAATATTTAAAAATAATAGTAGCAAAATTATTAGTTATTAAAAAAATCGTGGATTATGCATCTACTCAGAAACCCAAATAGTCAGACTTCCACTGAATTACGTTTGTTCAGAATTTGATAGAAGTTCACAAATTGGGTGCGAGGCCATATACTAAATTTTTTCTGTCTAATTTAAAACACTTTTCAGTTATCGTGTGCACAGACAATTAAACATAATTTCAAAAATGTGTCTTTCAGACTCAGGGAGATTTGAGAAACGCTCGAGTTCGATATTTTTCACAATTCCAATATTTTCTATTTGAATATTTCGTATGCGAGAAAGTGAAAAGTCAGTAAAACTGATATTTTTGGACACAATGAGATCTGAAATTTGTTACTTCAATTCTTTTTGTATGTACCTTGCCCTGTAGTAAACCATAAAAAATAGTAATTTTAGAATAAAGTATAGGGTGGTTATAATTAAAGTTTCACTTTGAAATGGTCAAAAAAGGAAAACTATTGCACCAAATGTTATCAAACTTGATAATAGTTTGAAAGAATTTATGGGAATTTCTTCTCCACCTAAAAAAAAAGTTCAAAACTCACCACCAGGGGAAATGGCCCTGTATGTCATATTGTTAAGCAAAACAGGACATGAAGACATCGTTTTAAAATGTGTTTAATCGTTTCTGAAACGTTAAACAGCTTGCTCCATGTGGCATCCACTATTTTCTGAAAGCAAGTTAAATCGCATTACTGCATCCTCAACAGTAGCTCTTAGCATATCAGGAGGAATGTTACTTACATGTCGTTGTATCACACCTTTCTGTTCCGTCAAATTGTTTAAATTATCACCATAAACAGTGCTTTTGAGATAACACACATTGAACATGCTTTGTAACAAGTTTCAGAAACGATTAAACACATTTTAAACCCACAGAGAAGGAGAGGACAGAGGTTTCACTTGAGCTTTTGGTTAACGATTGCAGCGCCATCTCAATTCAGCAATTCTAAGAGAACTACAAAAGACAACACAATGACGTCACGTGAACTTCATATTGGTCGTCTTGGTTATTCCGGGTTATTCTATTGTTCGTTTTCTCGTCCCTGTGACCCTGCATTCTCATTGCTCCTGAGATTATCTTTTATTTTTGCCTAAATATAATTTTGTATATGTACTCTTTTCTATGTGTGTGTTTCATATTTTCCAGGATTGCTATGGATCTGAACGCCGATGATGCCTGTCCGAAAATTAGAACCTTCTTTGTGTGAAACTCCTGGATAAGTTTTATTCGGAATTCCTCCAGATCAGGACAGTTATGATTTCTTAGGCAATTTATATAGTTGCATGATATGTATATGCGAGGTAACTTTCGTTTGACATAACTTTCGTTTTTGTTTTTTCACAGCCAATACATATTGTTCATATTGTTACAAACCTGCAATTCGGCTTCCCAGCATAGTTTATTCCATCAATAGAAAGAACGTTTTACAGTCATCTGAATGGGACTAGCGCGTCGGAGGTCCCAGAGCTTGGCGACAAACTTGGCGACCATTTGGCGACTTGGCGACAAATTTGGCGACTTTGGCGCCAAAATAGATAATACCCGAGAATTTTCCCGATCCGTCCAGTAGGAACCGAGATACGCCTCGAACGTTCCTGATTGGTTGAGAGGCTTCTAGCCCCGCCTCCTGAGACCTATAAAAGGGGCTGCAGCTACCAGAGGAGTCCAAGCCAGTAGTCAGAGACAACGGAGTAGTCCGAAGACGGAGCGGAAAAGCCAGTAGTCCGAGTTCGAGAGCAGCGAAGGTAGAAGTCAGTAATCCGAGCCAGAGTCGGAGAAGTAGAAGACGGAGGAGTCGGAAGCGACTGAGGCAAGCTAGTGCTGAACTGAGCTGTGCGCTATTCTCTGCGGTAGATTCTGGTTGTATGCTGCTGTGTATGCTGTTGTATGCTACACGTCTCGGGTGAAGATAATCGTCTTCTGTGCTGTATATAGTTGTCGCTTTGTGCTGTCCTGTGTGTCTTCGTGTAAATAAACGTCGTTGTTTTTTTTTCTACTGCCGTCTGCTGATTGATCGTTCCATACACCATATCACTCACACTATCCAAACGAACCCCGGCAGAAATTCGTAACAATATGTATTAATATCTCAACTCGTATAACTAAATTAATCTCCCTAAAAATAATTTCCTCGGGTTAATTTATTAAAAATTATATTTGAACAAAAAAATTTGGGAAAAGAATGAAAATGAATTACTTTGAAAAATACTTTACACTTCTTAAATTTTTTTATCCTCGTATTTTAAAATATTCATACTCTACGAAAGGGATAATTATTTTCTGTTCATATATTAAAAAGATGAATATGATTTTATTTAAAAGAAACTTAATACTTTTTTAATAAAATTTCCACATGCTTTAAATTATTAATTCTCTACAAAAAGTAAATCTCAAATAGTGAGGAAAGGATGTTGGATTAGAATTTTTTCATAATAGTCATGGAGTGGATTATTCACACAGATGAAGCAAAACAAGCTTAAAACTTCAGTCCGTCGATATCTAAAAATAAAGTACAAAATCTACTCCAATCTGTAGAAAAAAGTTGAAAGACTCCTTACATTGATGACTAAATAGTAATTCTAAATTAACAATGCATAAAAAAATTACGGCTGCTCCTAAATTTCATAATTGTCGAAGCATTATAGATATTTAGGAAAATTAACGATAGCAATTGCAAAAACTTTTCACATTGTTGTCATGGCGACAGGCATCCTCTCCGGTCGTGATGACGTCACGATGACATAGACCGGTTAGTTCAATTGTGGGAAGTTAGAGGCGCTACTGTCTATGGGAAGCGCTATGTTAAAAAAGTTACCATTAGCGTCTATGAGAGTGAGACTCTCTCTATCTCCTTCTCTGTGTTTAAATCTGTGTATTTTGCTTAACAATATTGCCTACAGCGCCATTTTACCCTTGGTGGTAAGTTTTTGAACTTTATTTGGGGTGGGGCAGAAAAGAGATTCCCATGACCTCCTTTAAACTATACTGCTCAAAACAATGAAGGATATTGAGTTTGTGGGTTGATCTTGCACCTGAAGAATTGTTTGAGCGATCGATACATTATCGACAGACGTAGTAGGCAGTATGAGACAAAAATGACATTTGTTGGGCAGAAAAAAATGCGTTTTATTGAGCATTTGGGCACAAAAAGAGAGGAGGAAAAAAACGAAATTTCTGTATATAAGAAAAACAAATAAAAATAGATGTTTCCTTAAAAGAAAATCGTTTTTAGTAGAGGGTATGGTTTCTCCAGACGACCAGCAACGATGAACACCTTTGAAGCATCGAGTCAATAAGGATATTGATGATGAGCTGGGGTATTATGTCCCACTCCTCCAGAAGAGCTCTTTCCAGTTCTTCAAGAGTTTGTGGGGGTGGTAGGCGTCCAGAAATTCGTCCGCCTATAATGTCACAAACATGCTCAATTGGGTTCATGTAAGAGAACACGCTGGACAATCCATTCGCATGATTCCTTCCTCCAAAAGGAAATCATTCAGCAAGTTAACATGATGTGACCTGCAATTGACATCCATTTATATGAAGTCATTTTCAATTGCTGCAGCCTAAGGGACTACAAAAGGTCTCAGGATCTCCTCTTTATATCGACGATCGGTCAGAGCTCCATTTCGAATGATATGGAAATCGGTGCGCCTATCAATGGAGATGCCAGTATAGACCGTCATTCCTTCACCGCTAAATCTTATATTTTCGTGCACGAACGCAGGATTGTTTCTAATGGCTCGTTCCCTCCAGATGAAAATACGCCTATTATCAGGATGAACAAAAAGACGGGTCTCGTCAGAGGAAAGAATATTGCGCCATTCATTTCTCCTCCAGTTCACATGTTCTGTTGCCCACTCACTACGGATACAACGGTGCCTTGCTGTTAACGTGACACCCACCATTGGTCGGCGAGCATACATATCTACTGAGTGAAGGTGGTTTCGGAGAGTTTGTGCCGAAACTGAGGTGCCAGTTGCCGAGAGAAGGTGTTGTTGAAGAAAAGTGGCATTCATATTTCGGTATCGCCGAGTCGGTAGCATTAAATAACGGTCTTCATTGGGCATTGTTGAACGTCTACGCTCTTGCCCTGATCTTCGGTCTGCATTTCCAGTCTCCAAAAAGCGGTTCCAAATCCTGGAAATCACACTTTGTGAAATTCCAGTGGCTTTTGCTACTTTGGCTTGTGTTTGCCTCCCCCCCCCCTCTAACCGGTCAACAACTCTCTAAGCTTCTGATTCGGTTAAATGACTTCGTTGAGACAAAGCGCTCATCAAAACAACGCGCTTACTGAATGTCGATCATACTTTTCCGTTTTGTCTTACATTAAGTTGAAAGCCAAATCAAATTCGCTGCCGCTAAAGCGTCGGCTTCAACGTCAAACTCAAAATTTGCACACTGCAAAGTTTGAAAAAAAATGTGCATTTGTGACTCTGTTCTTCCATTTTATTCAAAATAAAATTTCTTACACCGTTATTTTATACAAGGCTTACAATATCCTTTAATTGTTTTGAGCAGTGCATTACCAAGTTTGATAACATTTGGTCATGTAGTTTTCATTTTATTTCCATTTTTACCATGTATTTTGGCAGCCGCTTTGGCAGCCGATTGATTCCAAAATGTGACACAAAACCAAAGTTGTAGTCACAAGATAATATACCCAATTTCATAGATTTAAGTCATTGAACTTTGCGAGTGATGGCATTTACAAAATACAGAATACAGACAGACGGGCAGTCAACTGACAGCTTTGGTTCAAAATATAATAAGTGTCTGCATTTTAGATTCTAAATCTGTATATAAAATTTTATTTACATAGTTCTTTGCATTTTGTAGATATTAAGTTCACTTCGTTCTCTTACAGCCAGACAGACAGACTTTCCATTTAATGGATGTCGTTCAAAATTTGACAGAAATCTTCAAATTTAGTCATAATTCCATATATCAAATTTCAGCCGTCCAGCTCAAACCGCTTTTAAATCATCGTGTTCGTGTGTAGACAGACATTGTGAAATGACACAAAAAAATGTGTTTTTCGTACTTGGAGGTCTAAACCATGGAAATTCAAAAAAAAAAAAAAAATTCCGAGTTCAATTTTTTTTTCGACAATTATAAAACTTTATTTTGAGAGAAAGTAAAAAATACAAAGCTCTCATATACGGAACACTAAAATTAAAAATATGTGCACTTTTGGCCCTTTCAAGGTTCATAATTTTATACGAGAGATGGATACGGACAGCACCTTTGTTATCGAGCATAGATGACAGTATGAGAGAAACCACTCTTCCATATCAGCATCGAGTTATTAAATTTGAAACTGAATCCATGGACTTTTTTTTAATTATTAGTTAGTTTGATTTGTTTTATATTTGTAAGGATGGAATTTAAAAATATATTTTTTTCCCTAATGTGGTAGAATTCTAAAATTTTGTAAAATAAAAAAAATTACTGAAATATTCCTTAACACTATATTTGCGGACATTTCTTATATACCTATCTCCACAACACGCGTCAATTAGATGTGTGAATACTACATATATTTAAAGGAAAAAACCACTTAGAAGACAAAATAATTTTACTTTATTTAAGTAAAAAATAAAAAATATGAGATATCTATTTATAGAAAATTTTTATTTAAAAATTTTAGTACACATTATTTCAATATTTTACCGTCTGGGTGTTCGAATATAAATTAACCGCTGACTGCAAACTGAAGAGAGCTAGACAGATAATATTTGACGCATATGAATAGCATTTCAAAAGTAGATTTTTACTAAATTTGGAGCCAAATTCATCAAGAGGTTTGACTTTTGTCCATCTATGCTTTCTCAAGCATGTAAACCAATGACACAATAACTTAAGACCACATACCAAATTTCATTCATTTACGACTATAATTATATTTCTAAAACAATTTTGGTTTGAATCGGTTAGGATAGAGACGCCTAACACAAATTCCCTTTTCGGGTACTATTAACTGCATGCCAGGGATTCATCGCCAAGGATCACACAATAGATTTAGGGAAAATGCTACATTCGCACCAAAAGTGCAATTATTACCAAGCCAATGCTATGCAAGGCATTCTCTGCCTTATACAAGATCCACATTTTTTTTTTTTTTTTTTTTTTTTTTTTTTTTTTGCGCAGGGCAAAGGATAACATCTTTATTACAGAATATGCCAGAAAGTTTTGGTGAACTATTCCCACTGGATGACGTTTATAGACTAGCATACTATCTGCTAGTTGCAACGAGGTAATGCGATTCGCAGAAATAAAAATCATGCAATAATTCTGCATGGATTGTTGATTCTAGGGCTACTAAATTTGATAGTCAAATCTCATTAAACAAGGTTATTTCAACTTTTTAATTAGATCTTAACTAGTTCACTCTAATTCCAATGGGGTCACTTCACGGTCATGTGTCAGGTACCAAACAAACCGTTTCTGCTCAATTTTCAAACGTTCTGCACCTTTCGGGATGTCTGCCGATAACGTTGACGAAACCATTGTTTAGTAAATGTTAAGCTAGCTGATCAATTATTAAAAACTTCTGATTTTTTTATTAAAAAAAAAGATATTATTTTGAATTATTTTCTACAAATTTTCGTATTTATATCATTTTATTTCTTATAATAAAATTTTAATTAGTATTTTCAATGGAATTATTGTTTTTGCATAATTAACATTGATTTTTAATTTGTTTGGTGCCGCTTTATTCTTTCCTTTTCCATATCCTTTTCTTTTTTATACAAAGTATACATTTTGACAAATGACTATGGCAGTGTTTTTGAAAAATTACATATGTTTTTTTTTTACATAATATTTAAATATTATTGAATGTTGAATCTTATGAATATAGTTCTTTTTAAAAATAATTATTACTCTTAGATAAGTTAATATTTTAAAGCTTACTAATAAAATTATTACATTTTTTTTCTTATGTAATGATTTTTATTAATATTGACACTTTGATGTTGTCAGTTTGCTCAGAGGAAAGAACATGAAGCTCAAATTAGTATATATATTGAATAAATTATGTTCACAATTTCAAATTATGAAATTTAAAAGGTATGGATACCTTTTCTTAAATCTATGCAACTTATGAATAAATAATTTCGTTTTAATTTTTAGAAATCATTAAAGGAAAACAAACAAAATCACGCTTTCATAATTTTTATTTACACA
>JAPMOR010119448.1:416958-431896 GCA_026543865.1 Argiope aurantia
CCCGAGTGTGTCTGTCTTTGCCCCCGAGTGTGTCTGTCTTTGCCCCCTGATAAGAGCTTCCTAAATTCAGACGTATTAATATTGTGAGATTTTATTGTACCTTTCTACAGGAATACCCGTTATTGAAGAGAGAAGTTCAAGGTCGATTCATGGGTTCGTTTAAGGGATTTATGAACTAATGGAGAATTAAGCATCTTGCAGAGAAAGGAAAGTTACATTAAGCAAAAAAGTATCGTCTTCGTTTTATGTTACCATCTCTTCCATGTCTTGATATGGAATGCAGAGTTTTTAAAGGTCATCTACATAGTAGCGTTCTGATTGGAAAAGTTATATTAACGAATTTAGTGTTATTGAAATCGATTAACAGAAATGAATGCCTCAAGTTTGTTTAGGGTTACTTCTAATAGAAATTTCTAGCCCGTATTTTAGAAATGTTTGTGAATAGTTTGACAAAAATTATAATCTCCCAGCAATCAGTTTGGCAAATGTAGTTTCAGAAGCGATATCCTGCTCGGTTGCTTCTGGAATGCTTACACTTTCATAACGATTGATTTCCGATGCTGAGAGCCTTGTGGATGCACTGTATTTTTCAGGAGGCCCTACAGGGAATCATCACTCATGTTGGCGATGACGACGGCCGTTCGGGTAGTCCAGGTCAACGACACGGTTAGATTTCCTATTCATGGAGTGAAAAATCTGAGCAGACTGGCGGTGCACGAGTGTATCTTGTACAGCCCATGCTGTCATGGATACGTCCTTCAATTTCGGAGGATGGCCTCAAATTCCCTCTGCATCTTCACTTCAGCTGCATCCTTTACGCAGCCCTATGTAGCGACATTGCTGCTAGTGCAACACTCAATGGTTAGCTGTATTGCCAACTACAGCTATCCGTTGAGTGTTGTATAAAACCTCGATGATTTCCAATTCTAACAATGATTCACATTGTGATTTAGGTGGCAATGACATAAAGGGGCGAGATATCCTGACTACACAATCTCCTGATATCGAAAATTCATCAACTGATTTTGACATTGCTTCATTTTTAGAATCATTTATTTTCAGGACATAAGATTATCTAGAGAATGCCACAGAAACGAAAGCTGTCGCATCTTTGTAATCCTTCTGCAATTTCTGATCTTGAGGCATTTTGGCGAGCACGTTGAGGAATTGCGCGCAATGGTAATCTTGGATAACTTCAATGTTTTAGACGCTAATCTTCTTGGGATCGACCAAATTAGCCTTGTTTTTATTTTGTAGAAGGGAGTTTGGAAAACAGACCTAGTAATCGTCATCTGGCCATGTCAGACACGTCCCTCTTAAGCTGACCTTTATTCGCAAATGTTCATGGATAGGAAACGTTACTCATCTGTAATTCATGCTATCCATCTGTAATCAATCTTTTGGACCTAAATTAAGTTCAAGCAAAAACAATTATTCTAAAATCTTTTTAAATTTTGTGCAGTCTAGTTAAATATCGTAAACAATTCTGAAAATTAAATGTATTATAGAAAATGCAACTTGCAAAAGGTGGACGTAGATTATAGACAAGATAGTAAATAAAAAAAACCTTTCAGATATATTTAGTTTCTTTTAGATCAAACTAGACGTCAAACGGTTAATATAACCACCTTCCACCTAATGTATTCCAAAATTCCCCATTAGAAATAAAATATGCGACTGCATGATAGGTTAAATTTTCTTTGCGATATCTAAGACACTGATTTTTTTGCTTTGTTCCATTAATTTGAAATCATTGTTTTCCTAATGGCATCTTATTCTTACACCTTATTTTAAGCATAAGTCTTCAAAAGCAAATTTTGAGTTTTCGTCGAGGGAAAATTCTCGTATATACTAGTTCGAAAATGCAACGAACATCTGAAGTAAAATTTCTGTTGTGCTAAGAGTAAAAATTAATTCGTGTATCAGTTTTTCTTATTTAATCCATAAAGTAAATTCTCTTATTTACTGCAAAACTTAAAAATAAACAATCCTTGCTAGTTAGATGCGTGTATTCTTCACAGAAAAAATTAGGCACTCCTTTCAACTTATAGGAAACTGCATATCGAAAAATATGAATTATTGTATTTCAACATTGACTGAAATGAGAGCAAAAAGCATTACTCGATTGAGAATCTTGGATAATGACTTTTCTGAAAAGTGGGTTGTCAGCTGTATGCTTAACACAATGCCTCCATATTGATTTCTAACTTTGTCATAGATATGACTATCGATACATATTTAATAACAAAACGCAATTTTGAACTCAAACACAGCTGTAGTTGATTTTCAGTTGGCTGCAATATACAAAAGGGCTCTCGAAATGGACAAATGCATGAAAATGACTCCCATTTTCAATCGTGGTCTATGAAAGGATTCTCCTGCACTTGTCAGCCTTCCATCATTAGGTTCCAAAGATTCTTTTTGTGCAGCTATAGTTCTATACTTTAATAGCGTCTATCTTGGTTGTTTGTTTGAAAGCTTGTCAGCTATTTTGTTCATTCTTTATTCGATATATGCTTTTGTCCGTATTGCCTTTATGCTGGAATGCTTCAGAAACATTGCCGTTATACATTTTCTATTAAACTGTTTTTGTGCATTGTAAGTCTTTAAAAGTTGCCAATTATGCGCCGAAAACCAATTTGATGGGTCAACTATGGGAAATATCTTCTCTCGGATGCAATCCATAACACCAACTACAAGTTGGGTTCTGGAGTCATCTGTGTATGCATGTCAATGTAAAACTGCAAAATGCCAGTCTCCAAGTGAGGTTTGTTCTTGGCCGAGGTATCTTAAGGAGTTTTCTGTCCAATTTGAGGCTTTTTATTATATAGACTTAATGTCAACAGTCTTAATCTGCAGAGGCTGGTCATTCTAATTCCCATTTCTTGAGATTAGTCAACCAATAAATGAAATGGT
Source organism: Argiope aurantia (assembly GCA_026543865.1). NCBI lineage: Eukaryota > Metazoa > Arthropoda > Arachnida > Araneae > Araneidae > Argiope > Argiope aurantia. The sequence continues at coordinate 419,875 of JAPMOR010119448.1, forward strand.
GCTGTCTATAATTTTAATCGCGGATGTTGTCCTACAAGCGCTTGAATTGCTGAATTTTCTGCCATTTCTCTCTGCTATGTTCAATATTATACGTGTAAGCCATGGGAAACCGTCCGGTTTTATTAATTTCACCTGCCTTCTGAAGATGACCCACTTGATGATCTTCTAAAAATGACTCGGATTGGTTGGTGGTATAGATAATGTCTCAATTGAATCTTTTCCATCTATATGGACATCGGGTGACTGATTGCTTACATCCTGCTACTTGTAAATACATTGTTTTGTGACTGATAAAATCGAGTTTACTAAAGGATTTTAGGTAGAAACTGTTTACTCATTTTCAGTAATATAGTTAATGGATTGGACGACTATTGGATTTTCCTTTTCAAGACTGGTTTGGTCTTGCCGAGTCGTTTACATAAGTTTGTATTGTGATCTTGACTCCAATAACCATGACTTAATCATTATATTATGGTACTTTGAGATAATGGCTGACTCTTTCCTTGTGTTGAAAATATGGCGTATGAAGTTGGTTACTTTTTGATGAAAACGGAAAGAAATGTTAAGGGATTCTTCGTTTAATTAATTTTTGTATATCCATACCGTCTGAATCGGAATTCTATTATTAAAACTATGAATTTCTGAATCACTAATGGATATTACGAGGTCATTCAGATAAATTTTAGCAAAGTTTTGTGAGAAATTTCCTTTTAAACTGATATTGCAATTTAATTTTTTATAAGCAATGGAATTCGCGAAAAAAAAACATAATACGATTCATGGCACCTAAATGCACTTATCTCTGGCGACTTGGATAGCAATAATCCCTAAAAGGGAAAATCTATTCCACATCTTCCCTATACGATGGTCAATTCTGTCTGGATAAAGCTTCTCAGATTGAGTATGGAATCGGTAAGTAACCAGTAATTTAAAATGACTTCATAATTGTTTATATGTACTTGAGGATTTATGTTGAATCCGTCATCCAGTATTCCTAAAATATGTGGAATATAAATTAAAACGCAAAGATTTACTTGTAATATGCAAACAGAACGTGCATTTGACATATATTCACAAACTGACAACTCGCGTGCTCTCTCGCCACAACTCTGTAATAGGCAGTCAATATTCGGTTTTCGGACGTCCTATAACGTCTGTGGTCACCAGTGTGATAGGATGCCAATTTTAATGTGCATCCAATTAACTAGACCAAGTCGAAGGTTAAAATAAAAGGTTAGCATTGAAAGTATTCCAGTTGGCTTGCATCTGTGAATCGTTGTTTTTCAATATCCAAGGCATCTACTTTCCAGTTGTCTGTACTATCGAAATTTTTTTTAATGTTAGATACCATATTGTCATTTGTTGTGGGAAAGTGGGAGGGAATTGCATCTTTTAAAAAATATATATTTCAGTACTTGCTTTTGAGTTTCTAGTTTAATATTTCAACTTTAAAAGTATACTATATTTAAATATCAAATGAAAATTCTAGAAGCCAATGGCTTGTTTGACTTCAGCAATACGAGCCATGGTTATGGGCATAAATTGACCAATTCTTTGAACATATTCTGTCCTAAATATTTAGGAATTCAATTTGACTGAGCGAAAAGACTGTGTAGAGAACTTTTACTATCTTCTGGTAATCTACTTAATTTCGACTGATCTTCAGAAATTTATCTCGAGACTGATAAATCCCAGGCAGACAAAAAAAATGCTTTACATCCTGTTAAAAAAAGTTTTTTAGGGAAATCCCTTAACCGATGCATCCAAGGTGCCTTTTTGTTTTTAATAATCGTATTCAGCATCTAAAAAAAATTCAAATGCCATTTTGATTCAAAAACTGCCTGAAATCCAAGTCGCACATATTCTATGGAAGTGTTCGGTCTCCAGCATTAAATTGTCTCATTGGATAGACTCAGTCTATCTCTTAGGAATCTGATTTATTCCGTTTCGTAATGGAGATAAATATTGTATATTTGAGGTTTGGCAAATCCTTATAAATTATCCTTCTAAATACTTAAAGAACCCAATCTTCGATTCTTTTGACTTTCATAAGACTACAGGTGAAAAAACTGGCTTTCTCGGTCTCCATTTGCTCTCGTCCATAAGAATCTGTCGGTGAATTAGATGCCATTTCTAAGGCTCTTTATACAGATTTGTATATCGGATTAGATTTGTCCATAAGCAATTTTATAAGCCAGTTTTAAACTTGAATCTTTGCCATCTAAATGCTATTTTAAATGACTTGCAATTCTTTTCCGTCTTAACCAAGTGAAAAGTTCCGTAAAAGGCAACGCAACTACCGACTAACAGCCAATATGAGTTGATCTCGGCAAGTCTTTCTATATTTGAATAAATTGCATTCAAGTCTAAAGCGTGCACGCGATTCAATGAACTAGTAACAATATCGGTGGAATGCTAAAGACTAAATTTTTCCGCACATTTTGCTCTGCGTACGCTTGTGCTGACTAGATTGCAAAAATTTATTGTAGGACTCCGGTGGTCAAGAATCTGACAAATTCTGGTCAGTTATCAATTGCGGCAAAGGTTCACTAACTTCAGTTCCATATACCATGCTTTCGTCTTGATATCTATTTGGAGCTTATCTGGTCTTCTCTATTTGTAAAAAGCCTTTTCAATTTCTCTTTGCTTCATGCATGGAAAGCACAGTATGTCGTGGTTACTTTAAACTTTAAGAATAACAATTTAATACATTAAAGGTTGGTTATCTACTGCTTTAGTCTAATTCGTCATAGGTAGAATTGTGATCGTTTAAATTTCAATCTATTTTGTTTCGATTACTTCAAAATTCAAACTTATTAGCTTTTCACATAGTCAAAGTCTAATATTGTAATTGAATTGTATATGCATATCGAAAGAGAAAAACGAATAGAATAATGTATTCATTTAGGAAATTCTTTAATCAGCTTTAAAAGTATATATAAAATTTATATACAAAAGTATAGAAAAAATATTGGAAAACTTTCATTTGGCCTTTGTATTCTTATGGTATACGTTTCTAGTACGTGTAAAGTGTCTCCATTTCTAGTACGTGTAAAGTGTCTCCATTTCTAGTGCGTGTAAAGTGTCTCCATTTCTAGTGCGTGTAAAGTGTCTCCATGTCTAGTGCGTGTAAAGTGTCTCCATGTCTAGTGCGTGTAAAGTGTCTCCATGTCTAGTGCGTGTAAAGTGTCTCCATGTCTAGTGCAGTGCGTGTAAAATGTTATGAAATTGAAATTTATGCATGAGTAACTTTTGTACATCTTTTTACATGCTCAGGTTTTTTGTGTTTCATGCATTTGTATAAATTTTGCATTATTCTTGTATTTTTGTTCCCACATATTTTCTTGCGCATATATCTATAAATGTAAGTGAATGTAATCTGTCATGTGTTACAATTGGTTGTATGCAATTTCTAATTATCCTTTGTACTTGTAATTTTTCTAAGATAATTCTAGTGTATAGAAGGCACTGTAAATGCCTTCGACTGTGTGTAATAAAGTTGTTTTGTTCAATCAAATTTGTCATTTGTTCATTAATATTAATCGTAAGATCTCTATTCTTTGCCGGCTAAGTAAAGTCATTACGGAAACAAAGTTCGAACTAAAGATTTTAACGTTGTTGACTATATATTTTAACAGCATCCAAATGTGAAATTAGCTTGTGAACCAAATTTCGCGTGTAAATTTATTTATATTTTAAAAATATTTAGAGCTTTTGAAGACTTATGTACAAAGCATTTTTAGTTTAAAAATAAGTATGTCGAACGAATGCAATACCCTCTACTAATTTGAACTAAAATAGTTTGTAAAGACTATTTCTTGGATCATTTCTTTTATTCGGTCATGAATCTCTAACCAGCAAGAGTATCAAGTTTTTGAAATTGGATAATTTCCAGATACTTCTGAGATTTTAACAAAATACTGACTTCTAAGTATAATCTTAATCTAGGTAATAAAACTCTGTAAATCTCGGAAATTCCCAATTACTCAAGTGTTAAATGTAATGTGTGTACATTTCTCAAATTGTTATCAAAAGATTATAATTGCAAAAAATCCTTGTAAATTTGTTGCTATCGCATCTACTGAAAATTGATATCGATGGAAATTACTGAAGAAACCTTTATGGAGTTTCGGTTTTTATGATCTCAGTATTCAATGTATGCATTAGCTTCTTAAAAAATGTCCAATTCATTATGAGCAATTAACTTGTTTTAGAAAATATGTTTTAATTGCGTTTCCCATTGTCTTAACTATAACAAACCATTTCTAAATCAATTGTCGAAAAACACTGTACGCAAGAACATACAAGCGAAGCTTGAGAAGTAAAACGTTCTATATTAATCACAGTTAAGTTGATGTTTAAGCAGAACCTACACATTTAACAATACAAACGTCTTAAAATAAAAAAAAAATAATACAACCGATTCTTCAATTTTGTTTCTGCCAATCCGCCACAAGTTTATTTACATAGTAAAATCCTTTCAGAGTTGAATTTTTCGATTCCGAAAATCCGGCTTTTCGATCATTCGATCCAGTGTTTTTTACGTGCATCAAATTTCATTCCAAAATTCGTACTGTGAGATATAATCCATTTTGGATCTTTTCGGGTAGTTTTAAGCAATCCACTATGGACCACATATTATTAAATAAACTTGAGTGCTAAAAGCAAAATAAATGCATTAATTTTTATTTCCCTTGGATTCCAAAGAATTAACTAAACTTGAATCTGACTGATAGTTAGATTAAAAATCGTTTCCAAATTCCAATTAATATATTTTTTTAAATTTCAGGACTTCATTACCTCAATTTTTTCAGAATCCGCCAGTGGTTTATCCCTCCCAATCTAATTTTATATCAAATTTTTATTGTGATTGAAATTCGCTTCTAATACTTCTAAGTGAAATTTTACTTTATGAAGGAACTAATTAGTTGAATGACATTTTAAGCCACTGACTTTAAATCCACCTTTATTTAAACGCTAATAAAGTCAGCCAATCATAAATTTCAGTAAGTCGCACATCAGCAGAAATTAGATTGCTATTGTCTGTTCTTACAGCTTATACACAAGATCTTGTTCTCGACAAGTACGTACTTCCTACTGTACAGTAGGGTGGAACAAAGAAAACGAACTTTTGATTTTTAATAGCGCGAAAAAGTTGCCTTTTGGTGTAGATAAAATGTACTCGAATATTGTTCCTATTTAGAATTTGTCTTGAGGTGCCGCAAGAGCTTTCAAGTTTCATAAAATTGAAATTTTTGCTATATTTTAAAGTTTTTTTTTACGAAATAATCAGCTTTAGATTTTTAATTTGTAATAGCGTGGAAAAGATATCTTTTGGTATAGATAAGCTAGATAAAAATTATTAGAGTACATCTTGTGGTAGGGATGACGAATATTTAACGAGCGGTTATTACGTAAATAACATCATAAAGTCACAAATACCAGTGATCAATACTTTTCAAAGAGAGGTGCGATTCAAATCCTTGATAAATTTTTACTGGTGATATTTCGATTACAGGTTTTGGATCACAATAGAAAGTAACAATCGATACGATATCACTGAAGTCTATCGGAGCGGTGACTTCGCTGGAAAGTATGAAGTCGCAGCTCCACTTCATGCGAGTAACCTTGAATTTCCGATATCCGCATTTGATGATGCACTATTCCATTCAAATCTTATTTAATTGCTTGTGATTTGACTTTTCATATATTCCGTTTACTGCTGGCGCCATCTATTGGTAGAATATAGAACTAAAGTAACCATTTAAAGAATTGAAATATTTAATTCAAATTTTTCAGAATATGGTTTACTCTAAATATATAGTTCTGAAAAAAAAATCAAATTTAAGAAGTACGCTTGAAATAGATAAATTAATTCAATCACACGTTACTTGAATTAGTAAATTAAGTATTAATTACAATTAATAAATTTTATATTTAATATTAAGTAATAATTTTTAATATGATTGAAATAACAGATATTTGGAACAAATATTTAAAAACAATAGCAAAATTATTTCTTATTCAAAAAATCGGGATAATGCATCTCTACTCTATACATGGAGGACATTTTAAGGAAATAAAGTTTGATACCTAGAAGCTAAATTTTACACGCCGGGGAAAAGATTTCGATGATTTAATTCGAGATAGAAATTTTGACACTCAGTTTATTCCAGTTTAATTTATCATAAAGTGATTAATTCAAACAATAAAATAACTCTTAGTCAATTTTAATTATTTATTAAAATAAAAATAAATTCCTTAAATGGTAGACTGTATAATTTCTTTTAAAAAAATTAATGAATAAAACATGCAAAAAAAGAAAAGGCATAGATCGTCAAAGCAATAATTGAATGTCGATTTTTAATCAAATATTTAAAATTTTTAATATCTACTTTGATAAAACTTTATCTATTAAAATATTTATAGACAAGAATAAAAAAAAATTAACTAAAAATTTCAGCACACTCCATAAATTTAGAACAATATCTTACGAAGATAAATTAATATTTTTGATTATACAAATAATTATATGTATTATTTGAACACTTGTTTTGTATTCGAATAAAGTATTCGTATTGTATTCGAATAATAATAATATTTAAAAAGAAACATCATTTTCTTTTATTAATTACCGATTGCTGCAATATTTGTTATAAAATATTGTAGAAAATGAAAGTAAGCATATAAAAGTGTAACCTGCAACTTATTTTAAAACTCTCCAAATAAATAAATGCTTCAATTCTATTTTTCCAATAATTTTTAAAAACCAAATTTTTGCTTCAGAAATATAAAAAAGGTATTTTAGAATTAACCCAAAATTAGGACATTTGCATTTGTGACCTTTTTGAGGAGTATTTACCAAGTAAACATTACAATGTCTCTCAGATAATCGGGTAAAAAGTAATTTTAAAGTAAAGTTAAAAGTACGGAAAATTTGCAAAATAATCTGAGTATTGGACTTAAGAATACTAGTACTGTATAGACAGGGGCCTGTCTAATAAAAAAACATTCTTTTAAATTAGATCTTATATTGAAATTCAATAAGCAAGCTGTAGTGATCTTCCCAAAACTTCATCGTTATGCTATAATAAGGGCGTCATCCATTTCCCTATTCCCACATAAAATTGCACATTTTGGATAAAAGCTTGTATCTTTATTATAACATTCACAAAGAACGATCATGAAATATAAATCTTTGGCTGAAATTGAGTGTTTTTACTGAATTCATCGTGTGATTTTCGACGGTGTTTTAAGTGAGATTACTCCACGGCATGCGGTTAATAGAAACCGAAAATCAAATTTGCGTTTCAGACGAATTTTTTCCCCGATCCATTGAAAACAAAATTTGATAGAAAACTACAATTCTAGTCACAGATTCATAGAGAAAATAGTTTAAATGCTTGTTAAAATCCTATTTCTGATGTACGGAACAACAGACGGTCAACCCCTTGACTGATTTGGTTCCGAATGTGATAGATATCTATACATAAGATGTTGAATCTATGTACCAAATTTTATCCATCTAGCTCTATTCCTTTTATCATGTTAATTTATATTCGCACAGCTGGACAGCTTGAATATATCTGAATGGATTTCGATCGAAATTTGGTAGGAAACAAATTTAGTGTAAATACCATGAACCAAATTTCATTTGTCGAGCTCAAAGCGCTATTGAGTCACCCGTTTTAAACAGACAAGCAAACAGAAATTTTATACCAGTTTTTTTTCTTCTTGTATACTGATTGAGGTTTAAAACAGAGGCATTCGTCAAAATCTCGAGTCAATTTTTTTAAAGATTGTAATACTTAGTCTGTAATTCGTTAATAAGAAAACAAACAACAACAAAAAATTAACAAATTTTTTTTAGTTGAAAAAATAAATAAAAGCTTTATTGTTTTTTTTTTTAATGTTGGCTATTTGTTTATTGCTAGTTTTTAAAACCTGATTTCGTAGGATTTTGTATATGTTTGCGATGTAGAAAGAATTATATTTTTGGTACTTTATATAAAACCTTATTATCTAACTCTCTAAACTTTTTTTATTTATCGTGTTCACCTGTACTCAAGCAGAACTACAGACTTCCTAAGAATGGATTTCGTTAAAAATTTTAATGGAATCTTCAAATTTAGTATAAATTTTATGCACCAAATTTCGTACATGTAGCTGAAATCGTTTTTCAGTTATCATGTTCTAAAAAACATGTTTTGAAACTCGGGAAGATCTGAAACGTAAACAGTAATCAAAATCATGACTTTCAATTTACTTAAACTTTTTTATTTATTTATTTATTCGAGAATTATTATTGTATGTACTATCTACATGTACAAAAATTGTTGCGTGGTTTTTATACTAAATTTGTAGATTTCTATCAAATTTTGAACGAAATCCATGCTGAGGAAGTCTGTACGGCTATTTGAGTAAAGGTGAACACTGCAAGTACAAAACGTAGAGAGATTATAAGATTTTATAGAAAGCACCTAAAATATAGTTCCATATCATATTTTATATAATATCTAAATGCGTAAAATTAAATCAAAATAAATCCAATTTGGTCGGTCATTTTGGTACTGAAATTTTAACCCTGAGTTTCTGTTACATTTAGAATTCGGGGTCCAATTGGTAGAAGCCTTTCCTAAAATACATACGCAGTTTGCATAACTATATTAAGAAGCACGATACTCTCGTTTTCGCGGCTCTGAAAATAAAAATTTGAATACTCGTGATGTGTACGACCTTTATTAAGGTCCGTTTTTGTGGTGGGAGGAGGGATGCTTAGAAAATATACTGAAAAATAGCAGGGAGACTATTTCTGCTAACATTAAGTTTAGCTGCAATTTTTTTAAAGTTAAAATTGCGAAATTAAAAGAATATTTTGATTAGAAAAATATTAGAGTGAAAATCGACAATATTAAGTTGTAATAAAATATCTCCACTGATATGATGTGGGAGTTTGAAGAAATCGTAATGCTTGAAAACCACTGATAAGACTTCAAAATTAATATTTTAAATTGACTTTCATGCAAATATTTGTTTCTTCAGAAAAAAATTTCACTTTCCATTTGACAGGTTATGAAGTTAAATTTGCAAAGATCCGAATTTTTTAAATTTTTTCATCTTTGGTTTTTAAAAATTTCAGTCAGTAAACCGGAAGGCGTTGAAAATTTTGTATAGCTATCTATAATCTATTCTATATCTATACTTATAATAAAGCTCAATGTGTGTGTGTGTTGGCGCTCTACAGGCCATACCATTTGACCTACAGCTACCAAATTTGACACGTGTATACCTTGGAGACCGGGAATGTGCACTTGGGGGTTATTTTTTCGAATTTTTAATTAGAATTTTATTTACTTAAAAATTAAGCGAAATTTTGACGTGTTTCTGCTATAACTTCCGAAAATATTACCACACAAAAAAGGTTTTCACATCAAGTTAAAGATAAATTTATCTTTTAAATGATACCAATGTTTTAACCTTAAAATTAAATTTCTATTTTTAATGAATTTTTAAATAAATATTTTAACTATTTTTCAATAATTTTTTTCGTACAAAATAAAAATAAAATTTAAGCTGCAAGAACACGTTTCGCATTCATGGGGAAAAATAAGGTTTTTTCAAAATGTTGCCATCACATTGATTAAAGCTCCAATTAATAATAAATTAAATCTTTTTGGAAATGAAATCTGCAAAAATATAATTTTCGGCACGTGTCTGTAGGAAATGAAACAAATAAAAAATATTATTTTTTCTAAAAAATAAATTCAAGACAAATTATTTTATGATCTTTTACACTCTCTATATTATTAATCCAATAAATAAGTTTTATTTTAAGGCAAGTTTTGTTTAATATGAACAGGATATCCATTCAAATCAGGGCCACATAGCTCATTTGTAAGTCACAGATCTGCTAAAATGGTCTAAATGGAAAATGATTATATTTCATGTAACTTGATTTAATAAATTCTCTAATAAATAACGAATTTTCGGTTTTACATAAAGCTTTTGCTGTGGAAATCACGATTAACAAAATGTTCTTGAAACACTAATATTTTAAATAAAAAGAGTTAATTTCCAATCAACTAAATCCATCACTTAAACTGACTGATTTATGAAAATTTGAATATCACTATTCAATAAAAAAAGGATAATTTTAGATTTTCCATCGATCGTTTCAAAGAAAATACGCAAATCAAGATTAATTGGCTTAAAATTATGAAAATGTTGAGTTTTTCTAAATTTTTAACATTCAAAACTTCATAAATAATTCTTAGTTGATCGTGGAAAATAGAAACATTCATTCATTTATTTAAAATTTGGTGTGTCCAGAATATTTCTAAGAATATGTTACCTTACTGCATTAAATTTAGACTTCATAATTTTTGGACTATATTTATAGACCGGAACAAAATATTAGCAAAATATATATAGTAAATTGAACGAAACGATCTAAACAACAATATAAATTTGGTATGACTATCAAAATTTGAAGATTAAAAAGGTTTTGTTTGAGAATCTATTAAGAGATCAGTTACTTAAAATATTTAATTGAAAATTGTAGCGAACGGTAATACTGGCGAACCGGCTGGTCGCCAAAGGCGGCTAGCACTTATATAAAGCTCAATGTGTGTGTGTGTGTTGGCGCTCTACAGGCCAGACCGTTCGACATATAGCTACCATATTTGGCACATGCATACCTTGAAGATCGGGAATGTGCACCTGTGGCCCCATTTTTTGAATTTTTAATTAGAATTTTAGTTATTAATTAAAAACTAACTTTGAAACCAAAAAATTTTTTTCATTTCCCCACCTCCAAATGAGTAGGGCTTCAGTTTTTTTTTTTTGTTTTGTTTTTTGTTTTCGCCACTCTAAAGAGGATAGGCTTCACAAATTTTCGGCCGCTTATTTCAAGCGATTCTGGTCATTTTCTTAATGTTTGATGCATTTAAAATTAAAAATTGTTAATTAATCGATCTTTCAGATTTATCCTGAAGTACTTTTGTAAAAAAAAAAAACAGTATAAAGGAAATTAAAAATTTCTAATCTGCATAGTGTTACCACAATTGGAGTAGAAAATTCACGCATGCGCATTGTGTTCTGGTTGATGACAAATATTTTCAACGGATACGGACTTGGTTTGGAAGGTTTAATATATTTTCGACCGATTATTTTAAACGATTCATTTTATTTTCTTAGTGTTTGATGCATTTAAAATTAAACATTGTTAATTAGTCGATCTGTTCATGATGAATCTGAGAAAATTTTGTTGAGAAATTCTTGAGATATTATATAAATTAAGAAAAATATTCTTTAGTGCCCAGAAGGTTTAAATACTCAGCGATTCTGTTTTCAGTACTCATATTTAAAAAAAAAATGCTTTGTTTCAGTTTAAAAAAATATTATTATATTTATTGCAGTTTTATCATTTCCACTTTAATTTAAAGCATAAAAGTAGTATAGAGATGATGGCTCTCGTATAAAAAGTACCTTTCACTAGATGATGGCTCATATAAAAAGTACCTTTCACTAGATAATGGCTCTCATATAAAATGCTGTTTATATGAAAGCCATCATCTCTATACTACTAAATGAGCGGACAATGTTTTAGCAAGGTTATAAATTCTATGCCCACTCAACAAAAAGAGGCACAGACTGATAATTGTTGAGAGATTTTTATTGTATATATAAGAAAGAAATGTATATAAAGAAAGGATATGAATACAAATTATTTTCATTTCATTCGAAAAACAGTGCAAACAATTAATACAATATTAAATAAAAACAACAAATTGAATCATATATACGTACATACAAAAATAGTATAAAAATTGATTACATTAAAAATAAAATGTTCTTGGTATTTATTAATAATATCTCCTGGAAGATCTTCTTATATTGGTTGGCATTTGCGTTAGAGACTGAGAAAAACAAGGAAAAACTCAGTCCAACTCAGTAGTGAAAGGTATATTTTATATGAGAGCCATCATCTAGTGAAAGGTAGATTTTATATGAGAGCCATCAT
>JAPMOR010119468.1:0-14480 GCA_026543865.1 Argiope aurantia
TTTTTTTAAATTATAGAAGGTAGTCGCAATTAATTTTAAATATCTCTTCTTTTATTAAAAAATTCTTTACAATTTTATATATGAAAATTAAACAACGCGTATTTTTAAAAAATTCAGAATAATTATTTGATTTTTGTTGCGTGTTAACTGAGTGATGAAGAAGCATTTTAAAGAATTTTCTTATGCCTCATCTCAAAACCACAAATTTTCAACAACAGTTGACAATAGATCGGCAGACTCCTCCTAATGACATTTCTCTGTTGGAAAGAACGATTTCATTCTGTTTCCATCAAAGAAAAATTACACCGAACTATGCCACATTTCCTTTAAATTAAACTTTTATTTTCTTTTTGGCTACACAAATTTTATTTTATTTTTCAGTTATTTATTTTGCATTATTTTAGACTGTTCTTTCCTCTATTCTTTTAACGTTTTTGCAGAATCGGCTTTAGACTGTAAGCAAGTATTTGGCAGTAATGTTTCACACTCGAATAACCAATGAGCGACATAAATCCTCCAGAAAAAAATAGCAAGAAAAATTATTCAATATTTTTATTATTATTATTATTATTATTATTATGTTATGACGCCAATTTTGTGTCATGACTTTATTGACACAATTGCATTTTGCCATTTATTTAAACTGTAGTTTTCTCGCCTACCAAAAAGAGGAAATTTGCTCTCTCGTTTCTGTGTTGAACAGAAGAGGGATTTGCACGTCTTCCCCCCCCCCCCTCGGGTAAGATAACTTTTGTGGTTTTGAAGTTAGTGGGCGGTTTTATTTCTTTCCCTCCTGCTTCTCACATTGGTAAAATTGGTTTACGGTTTAAAAAAAGAATGTTATATGCCGCCAATCTCGTCAGTGAATTCACGGAAGCTACCATTTTTTAATTGTTACGAAATGGCGATTTTCTGAGTAAACTCACAATAATAATAGATCATCGAAATTGGAAAAAAACAATTTTGCTCTCAAAGAAGCTACTCACATGATGCAGCTTCAAAGCTTTAATTGGTATACTTGAAAGTTTGAATTCTTTTAGTCTGTTTGAGTTTGGACATTAAAGTTTTGCTACAAAATTACTATAATATTATAATCTGATTATAGTCTTGTCCGACTTTGTCTTTTGAAAAGTATTGATGCATTTGAAATCCTTTAAAATTTGATTTGGTTCAGCTTCTTTCACATTTTATTTGGCATTATTGTTAAAAATAATCAAATTCTGGATAAGTTTAGCAATCAATATTAATGAAACAAGCTTAAATGAAAAAGTTTTTGTAGCAGCTGAAAAATAAAAGATAGGTGCTAATTTCCTGAAAGATCAAGAAATTGAAATTGTTACATAATGCTTTTGATTTACATATTAAACTTTTTACTAAACGAAACTTTAACTCATTCTTAAGAATTATTTTTATTTAATATGTTTTTATCAGAAAGAGTATTAAACAAAAACGATAGATTTACCGAAAAACTTTTAAGTTTTTTTTAAGCTGTTTTTTTTAAGTGTAATGATATTACATTATTCATACCCAAAAAGTTATTTTTGTATTTTATTCAATAATGTTTTATTCATTCATGCATTTCAAAGTCTACAAAATTCTACTTTTGTGCTCTTTTCTCTAATTAAAGACCTCAAAAATCCTTTCCACAACTGTATTTGGCTGTATTTTATCCCAAACAAACTTCGTTTGAAATGTTAGCTAAGTAGAAACCGCTGCATGTATCAATTTCCTCCCCTCATCTTCAGATTTAGTACAAAAAAAAAAACCTTTAGAAATACTGAAATACATGCTTTATTTTCCGTTCCATTTTAGCAATTTTTGTATTTCTATCAGAGGACCCATTTGTAAAGTTGAAATGCTTGCAAAAGAAAGCAATACCCATGCTGTGTGAGAGCTTTGAGTTATTATTTAATATTTAAAAAAGCATTTGACGGAACGGATAAAATTTGTAACAGGTTGGTTTTTATGTCTTGCCCTTTCAAATGACATGAAAACATTTTTGGATTTCTTTCCGAACATTTTAAACATTTATATTTAAAAATTAATTTTTAAAAAAATTAAAATATGCTTATATGTGTTCTAAAACGGCATATTTTTTATCTTGAGCATTTTAATACGAAATAAAAATTGTTGTCAAAGATTCATTATATTTTGAAATATATTGAAAAGACCAGAACTTTAATTTAACATCAACAATTGAAAATTTAAATTGCTTGTGACTCATCGTTTACTCAAAATATATATTCGAGATATTTTAATTTTGCGAACTCGAAATCGGGTGTTGTTATTGAAAAAATTTGAGTCGATGTAAATCCAAATATGAAGGTAGCTTTTTGCATGAAGAAATATTTCATTCACGTATAGAGAATATATTTCTACATTAACAGGCATCGACAGTATTATTGTACGATTATTAGTTTCGGGAAACGAGGTGTCTTCGGATAATTTTTTAACTGACTGTAAAAATCTTTTTTACTATTATTACTCCATTTTAAACAGGAGACCCGAAAGTGATTACTATTAGATTAAATACAATAATGATGGGCATCAAGGCAAGTTTCCGAAATTTCCCATCAGGATCATCTTATCATGAGAACGAATTGTATACAAACCAAGAGGCACCATTGATCTAAGGGCACCTAAAAATTTATCATACTGTTTTTATTTGAACCAAAAAATTAAACATAGTTAATTGTAAATTTAAATATGTTAAAAGCAAAAACATGCTTAAGATTGTAACTAGGCATCGATTCTATTATGCCATAAATGTATGTGTATCCGTGCAAAAAATATTCATACCAAAGAATTGTATAAATATTTCTCATTTACAATGTTATCGTTAAAATGAATCATCCGTACAGTCAGAAATATAGGAAGCTGGCTTAAAAACTCTATTTTGAAAATGCAATTATTGGCATTATTGTAAGACCTTAAAGAAGGGACTTCTTTTCCTCTGCGATTTAGTTACGAAGCAAATATCTTCACTGTGCCATAGGTGTTTTAATTTCTAGTTACGGTTTTGATAGAGGACAAATTACTGTAGCCCAAGGCGCTCAAATTTGATGGCTCTGGTTGCAACTGTTTTGTAAATAACTTTTTTGTTACTAATTTATTTAGAAGATAACGGGCAAAATTTCCAAAATAAATTGTTTCTTAATAAATCTTTTAACTCTTTAATAGATATCTTTTTAACTGCTCAAATTATTCACGGTTATTTAATTGAAGGAGCTTTATTGAAATACATATTTTTCGAGACTTCATCTCAAGTTGAATTTTTTAAGTATCAATCATAAAAAAAATTGCATTAAAGTAAATCAACAAAAAATTCATATAATAGCAGTATTTCTATAACAGTACTATTAATATAATACTAGCATGATTCTTAGATACAAATTTTTGTGTCAAGAAAATTGTTTGTTTGTATTTCTAAATATTATTTTTATAATTTTCAATAATATTTAATTTATGGATGCAAATTTTTAAAATCGATTACAGAAATTGAAAGTTAAAATTAAATTTCAATTTCATTCTGTCGTTATAACTTAATCAGCCTATCTGCTATATATTTTATTTTTTTAAATTCATTCAAATATTATTAAAAAAGATCTTCTCAAGAAATAACTTTTGCAATCAAAAGCTGACCTCCAATTTCTGCAGCACCGTCCAGGAGGACAATGCAGGATAAATGCTGGGTGCATCTCAAGTCTTAGTTGGTTTTCGGCGGTGTCTGAATGCATGACTTTACCATCTTTCCTAGTGTAAATTAGTTTTTTATTTTATTTTTAAATAATTTTATTGCATTATAATTATTTTATGTAGTGTTTGCGTCTCATTAAATTCATTTGTCAGTGTACCTAGCTTCTTTTCCTTTTGGATTATGTCACGTACTAAATTTTCAGATAACCGGTTATACATCGCTAAATAAAAGAAAGTGGCAGCCCAACGGTTAGCCTCAAAAAATCAGAACTGTTCAAAAAGAAAAAGTTGTGCCTTTTGCAAAAACCCGAGCTCATTTTTTTCTTTCAGCTTTACATGCGTTGATGGAAGAAAATCTCCGCCCTGGCGGTATATTAAAATTTCAAATTGTCGCCTGGCAATGAATAAACAGCCGCCCTGACTTGTGAAGGATTTTCAGTGCTTTATTGTAAGCAACTCCATTCTAAGTAGGATACTTGTCTATGAATAAAGTTCCATTAATTATGAAAGTTTTAAAATATATTAGAGTGTTAACAAAAACAATACTTATGTAAAATTGAATGTTGATAGATTAGAAATCCACAGTATTGAATGTTGATAAATACTCATAAAAACCTGAAATATTTCAGTTATAGGAATTATATGGTACATCCGTAATTTTTTAAAAAGCAAAAGTAGTTGTTTAGTAGTGTTATTAAAAATTGAAGAAGAGGTTGCATATTTGTTTTGATTATCTTTGTAAGTGTATTCAAGTTTAACTCTTACTTAATGAAGGAATATATATATTACTGAAAATATATCTTATTGTCTTGAAAAGAAATATTTAGTATTTTACTGTCAGAGAAATTGTTTGGAAATGAAAATGGTCTTAAACAAAAAGAATTACTCGTAAGATTTTCTTATTTTATTAGATGATTCATTCGCTGTAATTTTATCTTACATGATTTATCTTTGAAAGAGAATGTTTATTTTATCGGAATGAATAAAGACAGAAATAAGCAGTGTTTAGCAATATTTTTATTTTGTTATATTAACTGTTATTTTGATTTAGTATCTAAATAATCTGTTTTCATGCTCGTTTCAATAAGGAAAGGTAAATGTGCTTGATAAAAGAAAAAAATCAGATTTTTATTTTGAAATAGATGTTTGAAAAGTGACATATGATTGGGAAAAAAAACTTTTCGAATTTGAGAATCAATTATGTAGAATGTTGAAAAGCTGCCATTTGTTATCTAAATTTAATAAAAACTCTCAATTCTAAAGGTTTTCATATAAATAAAGCTGTCGAAGGGTAAAACCTTTTATATATATATATTTGTCATATTGTAATAAATTTTAGAATAATTAATGTTAGAATTATTATTGATTTCTTTAATATCTCTTATTGAATAACATCTTATAGAAATTACTATTGCGGAAGGTGCTAATACTTTGTTACTGCGTTAAAAAATATATTGTAAAAGAATATTCCATTTATTGACTTTTTTAAATATTTTAATAAAAGAATTACATTCAATTTTAATCTTTAGCTTTCGATAACCAAACTCCGAAAAATTTCTCTAACTGTCTCAATAACTATAATTGTCTAATCAAGCCTTCAATGAAAATTCAAAAATGCCTTCCCTTTCTTTTAACAGTGTTTGCTAAAAATGACTTCGATTTTGACCACCCGTAGCGTTCGTTATTCCCCAACGAAGTAAGGGGGTTGCTTCTTTTGCGGTTTCTTTCCTTGTCAGGACGCTAGATGTGACTTTGTATAGCAGTTTTATTTTATTTTCCTCTTAAAATGGTAATTCACTAATTTTGCACTAGACACTATCAAATTAAATATCACAGCTCTGAATAAATTATATGAAATCATCAGCTATATAGTTATTTGGCATATTAAACAAAATGCTACCAATTTTATAATAATTTATTTATAGAGATAATACGAATATAAACTTTTCACTAGTTGCAAGTATTTTCGATTTAAAAATGCCTTCTTTCCCTTTAAAGTGCACAGGCTAAATTGTTTTTCTATTCCTTTACGCATAGTTTAATATTTTAATGTTAATATACTGCGTAAAAAAATTAATTATATATTTTTTTTCTTAACTTAGTTCGAAACTTTTGTAGGCTTTTTTTTATTTTATTTTTTAATGAGAAATGCTCAATAATAGCATTTCTCACTTCACATCTTCTCACAACAGTAGTATTTTAATGCTTAGCATGCACGTTGAAAATTTAATTTTTTGCTGGGAATTCCAATTATTTATAACATATATCGCTTTTTCGAAAAATTGAGCATAACATAATCGGTGACTGAATTAATATACATACTTTCCATCAAAAAAATTTCTAAAATGCAAATAATAGTTAAATTTTACAAATATAATTCATTAAAATAAAATTGGGTGTGGTTTACTTAGAATTTACAAGTGTTGATTATCATTTATATGTTTCAATGCCTATAAGTCAGTATTATTGGTAGATGGTTTAAAAATTACTTTCAGCGCAATATTATAATTGTACCAGATTACGATGAAAAATAGCTTTATTTCTGAAAGGTTTTCAGTTCTTTCTCTAAAAATCTCATTCTGATCACCATATAGCATTAACGTGCATGAATTCTTGATAAACATCAGCATTCGCCATTAAAGTTTAGTATTATTGATACGAAAAGAGGGATATTACAAAATAAAGGAAAGTGGAAAAAAGTAATTCAATTCAGACTAGTAAAATTCATGAATGAAATTAAACTTATTCATTCCATACATCCTAAGACTAATTCTTTGGGGGCAGGGGAATAACTCGCCAAAACATGGCTCGCAAAACTCACCATCGCCAACAATAATTTTGAACTTCTGCTAGCGGAAATCTCCTGATCCGGGTACGACACAATAGGGAGAGGATTTTATGGGACAATCAGAGTATTGCCGGAAAGTTTACTCTGGGGAAGGAAATCCTAAATCATCAATAGTACAGCCATTTCACCGACTGGTAAACAAAGATTTAAAAAAAAAAAAATCTGGTACAGCAGTTGTGCCGCCCCTAAGCAAAAGGTAAAGAAATGGAGAATTCAAATATTTACCCTTTCCTCGAATTCATACAAGTTACTACCGATGTACAATATTAGCTAATATTAGAAACTTTGTGAAATATTTTTAAAGAAAAATTAACTAATTAAATCTATTTCGAGACTGCGGATTTAGATAGAGGCCGCAAAGATGACCTTAAAATACCAACATTAGAACATGAAAGTTACTGATATTTTAAAAGTTGTACAACTGAAAGAACTGATAATGAGTTCTACTGCCTATAATGAAGAATTTATAAAGAATATGATGAATAATATTATAGAAATTATAGCCGAAAGTAGGCATAGTCAAGTTTTAGTATTATCGAAATTTAGCCGAAAGTAAGCGTTAAAGCTTTTCGGAAAAGAAGGCTCAAACTGGTTGAAAGTAGGTTAAGACAGGGAAGAAGCAGAAAGAAAGATTAATCAATAAAAGCACATTTGAATCAGAAAAATTGGAATTTCAACTAGATAATAATAAGAATAGGCTGAAGGAATCTGTTACTCGAGTAGAACAGCCGAAATTTGAATTGAATCACATTCTTCCAAAATTTAACCCAAAAGAAAATGAGACAGGACTTTATATGACAGCGTTCGAGCATCAATTGATGTTTGTAAATGGATACCATACTTGATTGCTCATTGCCGCCTGAGAGAATTAGCCAATTTGTTATGAAAGAAAACGAAGAGAATTCAAAAGATTAGGCAAAACTAAAAAGATCTTCTTTTGAAGCGATATAGACTCACTGATGTTAAGTTTCGACAAATGTTTCCTCAAGACAGAAAATGCGCAGAAATCATAGGGGAAGAATTTGTATTTGAATTGAAATCTTGTTTTGAAGAATGGGTTAAATAATTGAAAGAATTTCTAGTTTCCAGAAACTACAATATTTGATCATTTTAAATCAATTGAAGAAAAGAACACCTCCCGATATCAGAGAATAGTTTGTGGATACTTGTCAAATCTGAATAATCCTTTTGAGCTCACTGAAAAGCTCGATTGTTTTGAAAATTTGGGTAATGGCATGAAGAAAAATAAATCTATCTGCTGTTGAAAAGAAATCATATTCTAAAGAAAATGGTAAATTCGTTCCAGAAATAAAATTTTTACCTTCTACTGCTATAGGAGTTAACCAGGTCAAAAATACAAACTTTGACAATTCTAAATTTACTAATTCTAGACAAGACAGAAATTTTTCTAATCACTACTATGGCTGTGGATATTCCGGTTTTATCCAATCAAAATGCCCACAGCGTAATAAGTTGAAAGAAGAAATTAAAATTGTCGCCAATTATGTAAAGTTATATGCGGCTGAATCATCTGATCAACTATCCATTTCCATTTTTTTAACTGTTTGTGGAGAGCTAGCAACTTTTTTCGCTGATTCTGTAGCATCGAATTCCATTGCGGGAGAAAGATTCTATAAATTGTTGAAAGATCGAAGATTTAGATTTAATAAAAAGAATATTACGATGGTACTAGCAGATGGCAAGGAAAAAAATGTCTCAACTATGATTACCATAGTAAATCTTAATGTGAAAAGAAATATAGTCCATATGAAATTTATTACTTTACCGAAACTAAAGGTAATAAGACATTACACGACACTGATTTTCTACCAGCTGCTGAAATAACAATAAATATCTAAAGTGGCTCTTGGTATATTAGTGAGAAACCCCAAATGCAGTACTCGTATAAAAAAACCATAGGAAACTAAATTGACTTCAAATGTGATAGCATCTCAGAATGTAACATCTCCAGAAACAACAGAATCTCCTGACTCGCCTGTACCAAAGCCTGAAGCATTCGATTCCGTGAAGTTGATAAAGGAAAACTTGTCGAAGGAACAACGAAATAAATTAACTTCATTATTAGAAAAGTATGAAACTAACTTTCAGCCGGGGAAGGGACCTGGCTCCTTATATTGAAGATACAGCCCCAAATGGAAATAATTTTCTTGCTGTCTCATCACTACATAAAATGACCCCTGAAAAGATATATTGTTGAAGAATGAGCTAGATTCCTTACTAGCTGAGGGTATCATCGGAGAATGTAAATTCCCTTATGCCAGTCCTGTTGGCACCTAAGCCTAATGGTTCCATCAGAGTGTGCATAGGTTATCGGAAGTTAAATTCTACAACTATTCCAGGTATTTATCCATTACCCAAAATGGATTATTTGCTAAGTGAAGCCAAATCAACGAAGTACATGTCTAAGATTGATTTAAGATTAGATTATTATCAAGTTAAAGTTCATGAAACAGATCAAGAGAAGACTGCCTCTATTTATACATTTGGTGCTTTCAAAATTTAAGAATCCATTTGGTATGTGTAACGCTCCTGAAACCTTTCAAGGTTTTATTGATAAACTTAGAATAGTATTTGAAGATGTATTTGCATTATCATTCCTTGACGATATCATAGTGTTATCTGAAACTTTTTATGAATGTTAATCAGATTTGAGAAAAATATTTGAAAAGCTTTGATAACAGAAGACTAAATGATAACAGAAGAAAATGCCATTTTACTTGTGACAGATTAAAGTATATAGGTCAGTGAATTATAGAAGAAGGTGATGCAGTAAGTACTAAGTATCTTCCATTCAGAAAATGCCTAGCCCAATAAGCGTTAAGGAATTCAATCTTTTACACAGACTTGTTCTTGTTTTCCGAAGATATATCTCCCATTTTTCCGAAGTTATTAAGCCCCCTTATAGACTTAACAAAAAAGAATAAATAGTGAAGGTGAAGTGAAACAGAACTGAATGCATTTGAAGAGTTGAAGAGAAAGTTATGTTATCTCAGCCTTTCATTATTACCATCTATGTTATATCAGCCTGATGGAACAAAACTGTTCATTATTAGATCAGACGCCAGTAATAACGCTCTAAGAACAGTCCTTATCCAAAGAGAAGGTCTTGAAAAACATGTGATTGAGTATGAAAGTCGATTACTAAGCTGAGCAGAAAGAAATTATTCAACTACCGAAAGAGAAGCTCTTGTAGTAGTTTGCGCTCTTGAGAAGTTCCGCGGCTATGTGCAGAATCAATAAATGATAATGGCATCTGATCACCAACCCCTGAAGTCGCTCAGGAATAATAAATCACTATCTGGTCGTTTGGTTCGATAGGCTCTTCAAACCAAGTCTTATCACCAAAAACTTATCTATTCTCCAGGAAAATCGAATGTAATTCCAGACCTACTTTCTACTAAAACTGATGCAAATGATGACCTTGTTTTTGAAATAAATGCAGTTTTCATAGATTTGCCATCTCGGGAAATCTAAAAACGCTTGTGATTAGCAAATGAAAGATGAAGATCTAAGGAAGATTATAGATTGTTTTGAAAGGGGTGAAAAAGATGAAAATTATGACAATTGAACTTCCAGAGGGCATCTCATGAATTAAGGAATTTTGTACCGTTACTTACCA
This sequence comes from Argiope aurantia, assembly GCA_026543865.1. Classification (NCBI taxonomy): domain Eukaryota; kingdom Metazoa; phylum Arthropoda; class Arachnida; order Araneae; family Araneidae; genus Argiope; species Argiope aurantia. The sequence goes on from JAPMOR010119468.1 coordinate 10,185, forward strand.
GAAACAAACTCCGAAGAGGTTCAGTTCCTTGTCAAGAACGAGAACGAGTGCTACAACCATGTCACGATTCATCCATTGTAGGATATTACGAAGCTGAAGGCATATACCATAAAATTGACCTAGATGTTACTTCCCTAGTATGAAAAGGTTTATCGCAGAATATGTGAAAAATTGTGCTGAGTGCAATCCATACAAACTGACAAATCGAATAACTGCTGGACTGTTTCGAACATCTGTTTATGCATAAAGGTTTGAAACTCTTGCGTTAGACCTTTTTGACACACTTCCAGAAATCCCTTCAGGAGAAAGATGGATTTTTCGTATTGAGAAACCAGTCCTAAAAGGATAGAGCTTTTCACATTGGAAGATGCGACTGCAGAATATTGTACAAATATCTAACTGAAGAAGTTTTCTTACGTTATGGGTTACCCAGAAAGTTAATTAGACATAATGTGCACAATATATCAATGCTATAATGCAACAAACATGCATTTTCCGTGGTATTAAACAAGAAATCATCCCTGTTTATCAATCTCAAGCTCATTTCTCTGTACGAAAGAATAGAGATTTAAAACCCAAATTAGCCATACTAGTAGGTGATGTTCATGATACGTGGGAAGAAAAACTGCCTAAGATTCGTTTTGCAATGAACAGAGCAAACTGTGACACAACAGGTCGCACCGCTGCTTATCCGCAATTTGGAAGAAATCTTAGGACGACGGATGATGTCAGTTACGATTTTATTGATAATGACAATTCTGTTGCTGAAATTATGCCATACCTGAAAAAATGTGCTCGCTTTACACCTCAAATCAGGGAATGTGTCGAACAGAAACAAGAAAAAGAAAAGAATACTTTGATAAGAAAGGTAGACAGACTTACTATAAGCCCAGTGACAAAGTATGAATAAATTTACATTCAACCAACAAATCCATAAATAAGAAAAGCAAAAATTTTATGCCTAACGGCGAAGATCTTTATCTCGTAATTATAAACAGATCTCCAACAACATATGACATTGTAGATTTTGAAACTCTCTAGTTAGTGTTAGGTACTTATCATACCAATATGATGAGACCCATGATCTGCCTTCATCGAAAGATCATGGATCTGTGGCTCCCATAAAAAAGAGGCCAGACCTCTCAAAAAAGGATTATCCAATACGGACTCTTTGTCGAGACATCATTTGACTAGTTTTGGCCAGTATACTGGGTATAGCTCAACTATTAGTTAGAATTTTGGCGGCGCGCGAATGCATAACTTTTCCATCTTACCCTGAGTACATTTATTTTTTCTTTTATTTTTAATTAATTTTGTTGTATTGAGATTATTTTATGTAGTGTTTGAGTGTAATTAATTTCATTTGTAAACATATCTAGCTGTTTTTATATTTGGATTGTGTCACTTACTGAATTTTCAGCTACTTGTATACGTGTCAATTTCAGCCAGTCGATATTTTGGTGCGTTTCAAATTTAAAGAATTTAATAAAAAAGAAGGGAAAGTATTTGAGTGCAATTTAAATTTGAATAATATCATCCTAACACTTTCACATTTTGAATATTAATTATTAAAGAGTCTTGTTATTTTAGAGAAAATTAAATTTAAAAAAATTTTCAGTGTCATTTAAGAGGGTATAAATTCTATAAAAATGAAATTCAATTGTGCTAAAAAGCAACTTAATTTTTCTTCGGACGATCTCATTTCCAAACATTGACAATAATTTAGTACTAAAATGCCTTCCTACGTAATAAAATTAAATTCTTGTTATTGTCGTTTCCATGGAAATGCAAAAAGTGAGAAAAGAAAGTCTCAGATATTGTCAAAAATCCTGAGGACCAATGCCGCCAGCTTTGGTGCTTCAGGACTGTAAAGGATCTCCGGAAGTAGATCCATCAGCTGTAACCATCAAAGCTTTGAGATATCCGCGGTAATAGACGGGCACTCAAAGATGTGTCTCTGTCTGAGCTGAGTTTCCGGGCAGTTCTTGAAGTAAATATAGGTTCTTGTCCCATCAAGAAGAATCTTCATTCCCTTGTAGTGATTTGTTCTTAATCTAGCCAGTGTACTAGCTGTTACATTTCTAGGAAAATCAAAGACAGTGATTAAAGACTTCCTAGAGGGCTTATTTATAAGGCTACATCGTCCCTCGTTGGCGCCTGTAACACCTAGAGGGCGAGTCCCCAGTTGGTGGATAGAGGAATGCCTCTCCAGTGGTTTACCATTGGGCGGTAAGAGGGAAATAAAATACCTCTCGCAGACCAGCAGGTAGAAGTCTAACCTCTCTGCCTCTCTACGGAAAATGCAATAAAATGAAGTACTATACACATATACACACAGAGAATCATCGCTACTTGAATCAGTATTATTGGTTAAGCTTTTTTTAATGGGAGCAAAGCAATATTTTTTGTGTTTTTGATAGACGTTTCATTAAAACTTAATAAATCATACAAAATAGTTCTATAGCACAGGTGAAGCCCCAATAGGGGGAAATGCCCCCGTCGGTAACCACTTGTATCGGTGAAAAATTAAGCTTCCTCTTAAGTTGATTTTTGAAATGTTTCAGATGATCTATCATATATCTTATTCAGTGAAAATTTCTCTGACTCAACTACAATTCAGCTTATTATAATAATAATGTAATTTTCAAGTGATAAAAACAATCATATATTGTTATATTTTTAATTATTTTACAGGATAGAGCAGATATTTTAAAAATGAATGCAACGTTGAAAAATTTTCTTCACTGCTTAGTTGTAAAATTAAACTTTAGTTCAATTACAAAAAAATTTCTTTTTAAGTATATTAAAAGCAAGCTATAACAGAAATTTACTAATTATGGAAATATAAGCCATGTCTTCGTAACTTCATCTTGAACAATAGAAAAAAAAGTCCATGATCAAATATGTGTAGCAATAATGTAAACGACTTGAATTATTTTATAACAATGAAATCTGCTGATGTTAAAACGGCTTAATATATGTTCTTGAATTTATTACAAACTAGCCGCCTTTGGTGACCAGCCGGTTCGCCAGTATTACCGCTCGCTACAATTTTCAATTAAATATTTTAAGTAACTGGTCTCTTAATAGATTCTCAAACAAAACATTTTTAATCTTCAAATTTTGATAGTCATACCAAACTTATACTGTTGTTTAGATCGTTTCGTTCAATTTACTATATATATATTTTGCTAATTTGTTGTCATTTCCGGTAAAATTTCAACTTTAATTTAAAGTGGAAATGAGGAAATTGCATTTAATATAAAGTTATTTTTTCATAAAACCAAGCGTTTTATTTTATTTATCATCTTTATTGTTATTTATTTAGTATTATTATTATTGAAAATGAGTTACAGAACCGCTCGGTATTTAAGTCTTATGTGAGCTACAAAATATTTTTCATAATTTATGTAATATCTCAAAGAATAATTCAACAAAAATTTTTCAAATTCGGCATAAAATTCAGTTTTTAGTTTTGCTTTCAAAAGGATTGAAATCAATAATAATATTTTGTTCCGGCCTATAAATATATTCCAAAAATTATGAAGTCTAAATTTAATGCAGTAAGGTAACATATTCTGAGAAATATTCTGGACACCAAATTTTAAATAAATGAATGAAAGTTTCTATTTTCCACGATCAACTAAGACTTATTTATAAAGTTTTGAATGTTAAAAATTTAGAAAAACTCAACATTTTCATAATCTTAGGCCAATTAATCTTGAGAAACCTGCTTGCTGATTTTCTTTGAAACGATCGAGGGAAAATCTAAAATAATCGTTTTTTTATTGAATAGTGATTTTCAAATTTTCATAAATCAGTCAGTTTAAGTAATTGATTTAGTTGATTGGAAATTAACTCTTTTTATTTAAAATATTAGTGTTTCAAGAACATTTTGTTAATCGTGATTTCCACAGTAGAAGCTTTATGTAAAATCAAAAATTCGTTATTTATTAGAGCATTTATTGAATCAAGTTACATAAATCATTAAAATATAATCAAGTTACATTGGTATCATTAAAATATAATCATTTTCCATTTAGACCATTTTAGCAGATCTGTGTCTTACTAAAGGTTTACAAATTAGCTGTGTGGGCCTGATTTGAATGGATATCCTGTTCATATTAAACAAAACTTGCCTTAAAATAAAACTTATTTATTGGATTAATAATACAGAGAGTGTAAAAGATCATAAAATAATTTTTCTTGAATTTATTTTTTAGAAAAAATAATATTTCTTATTTGTTTCATTTCCTACAGACACGTGCCGAAAATTATATTTTTGCAGATTTCATT
>JAPMOR010119471.1:5898-36881 GCA_026543865.1 Argiope aurantia
TAGATAAAGAATATTCTAATGATGAATGAATTAGAATATAGATAAAGAATATTCTAATGATGAATGAATTAGAATACGATGAATTAGAATATAGATAATTTTAATGATGAATGAATAAGAATACAATGGATTAGAATATATATAAAGTGTAATAATTCCAATATTCAAAATCGTCTTCGCGATCTAAAGTAAAAAGTTTTCACGATTTAATTAGACTTAATAATAACATCTGATTTTTTTTTTGAATTTGCAATATTTATATTTGAATTCTACATTACAGACATTGCTTTAAACAAATTCTTAAGATAAAAACAAGAATAAGAAACTACTATTATTTTTAGGTCCATGAAGAAAACAGCTAAACTACCGAAACGAACCGAAATTCAAAAAGATTTTATTCTTTTTTTGGCGCGAAACCGTGAGGCTGATAGCAGTATTGACCGCTTCCGCTGGCAGCATGCAAATAATGGAAGTTACTTTTTTTAGAACTTTTTCTCGAGCGAAGAATTTTCAGAGCCTTCTGTGTCGATCTCGTTCGTAAATCTCAATCGTTTGGCGAAATGCGTTGAAAAGAAAAGAATCAAGATTCCGAATCTGGTGCTAGGCTCAGAGCCCTCCGGCTGAAATTTATGAGGCAGGAATCTGAAGTAAAGCAACAATCTCTTCCGGCGAAAGAACCGCAACTACCAAGAGACTTTCTTTCCCGGCGTTTATCAGAATTCATGGAAAGTAATGAAATAAATTTTTAGATAAAATGAAGCGGCTGTATATCAAGTCGCGTTCTGAATTTAATGAAGCGCTTGATCAATGCGTATATTTAAAGAATAAACGGGATTTTGCGCCATCTGTACTCGCAAGAATGAAACACAAAGCAAGACATATCATAAATCAGTTCAAATGATGAAAAGTCATATGAACTGATCATATAGTAACTCATATAGTAACTTACTCATACTATCTAATATCCAGCGACGGATTTAGATTTTTTTCGGAACTAGGCAAGGCACATTATGACTCTTTTGTGATAAATTTAGTGATCATTTTGACTCTTTTGTGATAATTTTACAGATTGTTGTTTCTTCTTGATAAATTTTTAACTTAATATATAAATGTTTAATTTTATTTTAGATAAAACTTTCATTTGAGTAACTTTGTAAAAATATACATGTTTTTAGTTATTTTATTATGGCACATTTATACCGTCAATTAAAAAAATATCAGAGCATTTGTCATTATTCGCAATTTATAAAAAAATTTTAAGAAAAATATGTCATTCGATTTGGAAAAATATTCTCTCTAAAAATATATGAATTGCATTCGCTCAAAAAAGGTTTCTACATATTTACACTACATATATAATCTTCAAATATTTCAATAGCAAACTTTAATTTTGATTTTGCATCATGAGAAATTCCCGGATGCAACATTTTTGGTAAAACATTAAAAAAAATACTAAAGGTATACGAGAAACAGACTTATGGTCTATTTTAAATATATGCAAGCATAGCAAACAGTAAATCTATTAATACTTTATTTTGTTCGAATTATCACTTTCCGTTGTTAATACGGTAATTTTTCTTTAAAAGAAATTAGAGTTTTTTTTATGTTTATCATTATAAGGAAACAAAATCAAATAAGAATTCAACATTTCTACTTTTATTTGTAAATTTATTCCAAATAAATAATAGATAAATTGTATTTTGAAGTATATTATTTAAAATAATCTACAATTTTGATACGTTTAGCAATTAGTATTAATAGAACAATCCTAAATTAAAAAGTTTTGGAGCAGTTGACAATAAAAGTTAGAAACTTTCATGTTCAAGTTTCTAACAAACATTACTGTAATTTTTTTTAGAATTTTTTAAACTACACATTTCTTCTTTAAATATAAAGTTTATGCAAAAAAAAAAATAGCCAAGGAAATGTTTGTAAACTCTTTTCTTATTTTTTTAAAGATACTTTGAAGATATATAATGATATTGCATTATCTGCTCACAAAGAGTTGCTTTCGCGTTTTAGCCAATGTTTTATTTATTCATGTATTTCATGCTATATAAATTTCATACTTGGTACAGAATTTTACAGCTGTACATTTTTTAAATTAATTAAAGCGCTCACTAACCATTTCTACAGTTGTAATCGGCTTCCATTTGGAGCAAACGAAATTTTGCTTGAAATGTAATTCGAGTTGCATGATTCTCCATCCCTAGCATTTATTTTAAAAAGAAAACAATATTAATCTAAAGCAATGATGAAGGCTTTCCAATGTTTGTTTTCAGATCCATTTTAACAAATTTTCTAGATAATCTTTTGGTCAAGCTGAGATGTCCTTCCTCGAAAAGTAAAGGAGTTTAGTTCAGTTTAGTTTAGTTATATTAACGTCCCGTTTGAAGCAACACTAGGGCTATTTTGGGACGGTCTTCATAATTTTGAACCGCGGTCAGATGACGTGGACGACACCTGAGCTGGCACCCCCTCTCCACACCACACCAGCGGGAGGACGTTTGGTCAGGACGGATTTAACGTGCAACAGACCCCCTTACAAGACAGTTCTTCGGTGGAATCGGGTCTCGAACCTGAAACCCTACGGTTCCGAAGCCAAGACCTTAGCATCAGGCCACCGCGGTCCGAAAAGTAAGGGAGAGTCATGTTGCTTTGAATGCTTTTGGTTTTTGCCACATATCATCAAAATGCATAAAATTTGGAATAATATTATTGCAAATCTTGTTCTTTTGATTGACATCCAATTTTTTTTATCAATTTCTGTTGAAAAAAATTTTTTAACTTGCAAATTTAAAAATGAATTTAAAAATGAAAATATACTTTCATACTATTCTCAAAAATGCATAAATTTTGTCTTGTTTATTAAGTATACACAAGAAAAATAATTTTAAATTTTTATTATACCTTGAAATATATAGAAATAATAGAAACCATTATATTTAAACCTATCCAAACCAATCTTGTTGAATTGTATTCTTCTGCAATGTATTTTGCAATAAAATCATGAAGTAAAATATCTTGAGCAGGCACTTGCATTCAAAAAATTATTATCGTTTACAAACTTAACATATACTTTATAAAATTATTTAAAGTCATTATCAAAATCTAACATATGCTTGAGTTCCAGATTTAAATAGTATAAGCATTAATACTAAAGATTAAATAATAGATTAATTTAAGTTTTAAAAAAGAGTTCTTTAAAAGTTGCTTGTATCAGTAAACTGAAAATCAGAATTTATTCCAACTATTTTTTACTTTATAATTTTTAATTAATATTTCAATATAAAAATATGATGGAATCACAAAATAAATATTTTTAAAATTACTAACAGATGCCACCGAAGTGTGGAATCAAAATTTAATTAAATTATTCAACTGACTGATAATAAAGTTCTGAAAAAATTAAAATACTGCACTGTAACTTTGGCTGCATAAGAGCGCAAAATTTCAAAACACTAGTATGTCGGAAAATGAATGAAAAACTTACCACAAATTTATACTTTTACAAATCTGAAGCAAATAAAATTAAATAAAATCATATTTATGCGTTTTATTTACTTTTGGCAAAAAAATTAAATAAAGATATTTAGGGACGGATTGATTTACTGAAACTAAAAATTTATTATATTTATGTTGGTTTAACACGATAAGTGAATTTTTGGGTCGGTCGGGATTTTAGAATTCTGGGCACTCACTGCTTTTTATATTTTTCTCATTTTTATCAAAGATTGCTATGAAAGTAAATAGCAAGTTATCTTTGAGAAAATTAGCTCCCAGGCAAGTGTAATTTTGGTGTAAAAATAGAATTCATAGCACTTGTTGGTGGTTATCATTTTTTGCAATTACTTCTGTTTAAATAATATTAAGATTTTGACCAAATTTCAAACGGATAGACTGTAATTCAAGGTAACTGTAAAAGGAAATAAAAACTCTTCATAAAAATACCAAACGATAATTGTTTAAATAGCAAATGTTAAAATATACTTAGGAAAAATATTATTTTTGTGAAATAAAAAAAGAAAGTTTATATTTAAAAAGTTTATATAAACCTCAATGTTTCTGAGTATTAAAAATTCGATGTTGTTTAGCTTTTGACTATCATAACAAAAAGAAAAAAAATTATTCTTTTTTGAAAACGTTTCTATTTAAAATTCATTAATGTCAAATATTCAAAAAGAATTTTTTAAGTATAATTCAAGCTGAGTGCAGTACTCATTCAGATATAAAACAATTCTCTAAGATACCAGAGATGTTTATTATTAACTCATAAAAATTTAATATAATTTACTAAATAATTTAAGTAAAAATAATTGACTATATTAAAAATTAAAAACAATTTAGATAAGAATATATTAATGCTGGCGAACACGAATTATTGTAATTTTAATTTTACGAATTAAAAAAAATAAAAATATATACTATTATTTCAAAGAGCAAAATAGTTATTTCTTGCCACATAATAGAAGCGTAATAAGAAAACATTTTGAATCATTAATGAATTAAAACGAATTGAAATTTTTTGGACAAATAAACATCGATCGCAACGCCGAGTATTTATTTGCTTATAAAAGTCAAACCAGCCTGATTTCACTAAAAAAATAAAACCCCACAATATTATTTCCAAAACTCTAAAACCGGAAACAATGCAAAAAAAAGCAGCGAACACATTGAAAAATGCCCATTACTCCTCAGTTTTCTATTTCTACCACGAGATAAACCTGACTTCCATTCGACAATGCAAAAACACAAAACCTTGAAAAATGTTTGTTTTATAAAATATCATGTTGTATCTTTTCCACCAGGGCTGCTCCTTCTATTATAAATAGCGAAACGCGCTTTTCCAAATTTACGTTGCTCTAAAGTTTGGACTAACGCTCCATACATAAATCCGAGTAAAAATGACACCTTCTCGCCATAATGACTGAATAAGAATAGTGACGCCATATTTTAACTTGACAACTAGCGGCGTGCTTAGGGGCGGGTTTTGTTTCCATTCTCGTGGTTTTTGTGATTTTAGGGGGAGTAAAAAAAGTAACATTATAGTTTCCTTTTTTTTCCGCGGTAAACAAAAGTATGCGATTTGGGGTATTCAAATTCATGTTGGTCTGCCATAAAAACAAAGTGAGGTTACGTAATGACATGCCTAGAGTAAATATTTCTTTTGAGGTAACCGGCTTTTCTAAGTTTAAACACAATAGCTTGTTTTCTTAAAAAATGCGCCATGAAATGCGCTGGCTGTGAAAACAATAAGGAGATTATCCAAAAAGATTTTGTTCTGTTGTTTCTTTGATACAATAACAAGTTTGCAAGTAGCGTCTATGGATTTCCGTAGGTATACAGTTGAAATATCCATTGTACGTCTCTCGTTAAAACGTCTCATATTTATCGTTATTACATCATCGTTTCTTTTAATTTCGTCCTTAAACTTTTTATAAGGCCACTTATTTTCGATACCAATTCGCTTTTCCTGACCATTTGATTCTAATCTTTGTACCAATTTCAGAGTCGGTTATCTGACAGTTTCTTTTTGACTGTTATCTGTAAATAACAAACTTAATTTTTTGCTCTGTTGTTTCTTTGATGCAATAACAAGTTTGCTAGCGACGTCGATGAATTTTTATAAAAACACATTTGAAATATACACGGTACGTCTCTCATTAAGACGTCGCTTCTTTCTCGTTACTATATCGTCATTTCCTTTAATCACGTTTCATACTTATTCATTTAGAACTTTATACTCTTTTTATATCGTCACTTATTTTCTATAGCAAGTCTCTTTTTCTGAGTCATTTGTTTCTAATCCTTGTTCCAATTTTAGAGCACCCAGATGCCCATCAAGTAATGTTGAATTTCTTGTCGCGCATATCCAAACTGACTGCTCTACCTTTAATTCTCATCGTATGACGCACTTTATCTCATCATCACCTAACATACGGGAATTAGTGGGAGAACCTACCCCATCAATACATTTTTAACTTTTTAAAGGCCATTGGTTTCTATAATTTTATATAGATGTTTTTTCAAGATTTTATGTGCAATACTTAACTTACCTCTCAGGTCTTGATTACTTCTGTTTAACCGAATTGTTCTTTTAATGTACTTTATCCATTTAAACTTTTAACTCCTCACGTGATATCATTTCAAACCATGTGATTGGCGCGATATAGCTTATCTTTGGCCCTTGCACCATTAACCAACCAATTTTAGAGTAGTTATCTGATAGCTTTTTTAATTGTTATTTGGATATAACAAACTTTATTTGCCATAGTTTCGGCTGGCCGCGGAATAAATAAATAACTGTTCGAGCTTTATAAGATCTTTTTCATTTTCATCCATTAGTGCTTTTGATAATTCTGATTTCATCCTTAACTTATCTAACAGGATGGTCTTCTTGTAATAAACCTACATTTTTCCATGTATTAAATTGCATATATGCGTTCTTTGATATTCCTTTGATCCCCTATATCAAGAGTAAATAAACCACATTCATAACATTACTGTAAAATATTCCCAAAATATATTGGAAATGGGTACTTTGTGGGTCCACAAAATAGAATATTATTCTAACAAATCATTCTCTAATTGTTAAAAAACGTGTTCGTTAAAAGTTCCATCAATGTATATCATCTTAATAAAACAACATATATATTTTCTTCAACTTTTCTATAATTCATATATACATTTTCTAATATACGTAAAAACAAACAATATCTTTAAGAAACGGAAGAAATATGAATTTCAGAAACAAAAATTCAAGTTATCGAGACAGAGAGAGAAAAAAAAATTGACAGGTACTCAAATGCAGGTAGCTTTTTTCTGAAGAAAAATTTAAAAATGAAATACTAGAAGAAACTAGAAGAAAAAGGTTTGAAAAACATCCTGTGACAAGCAGTTGAAATTCCAGTTAAACGAAGGTTTAAAAGACAGATCTTAAAGAGGAGAGGGCAAAAAAAAAAAAAAAAAAAAAAAAAAAAGCAACCTAAAAACTCCATGTCGTGATGTCTTAAGCATAACATTTTCCGGTAAAGCGCTTGTCAGATGCTGGTTGTAGAAAAAATTCGAATGAAATGTTCCAGACGTACGGATCTTTTTATTTTGGGTTTAGACCAATCAGCTTCGATTGACAGTTGCATTGAAACTGCGAAGTGAGAGGTCTGTTATAGCTTTCATTTCTAAGCTTTATTTTAATTGCTGCTAAGCTAAAGAACATGCATCAAGGGGTATTTTGATGTATTTCTTTTAATAAATGTGGATAAGTGTTACGTGATTTTAAAGAAAGGCAATTTAGTTATAATACTTCAAAAGCTATTTATAAAATTCTAAAATAAGAGATTTTTTTTAAAAAACTGAAGTGACAAATTTGAAAATGTTTTGCGAAAGAACAGGTCATATTGTTCACTGAGAATATTGATTATGTTTGACTTCAGATAAATCGTTTAGTATAACTTCATCATTCCACGATTTTGTTTGACATTAAACTCGTGTTATTTTATTCTCTTACATAAGTTTTAATTATTGTGTATATGAACCTTTTCTGAAGGAGGAAGTTCTATAACAGCATAGTGCTATTAAAGGCATAAATATCTGGTTAACTGTCTTCAAAATTTTGCGGTAATTCACTTTTATATTCATCTACACAGATATTAATAGAATCCATCTTCTTTAGCTTTCAACAATGTTAGAAAATTATGCGATTACATATTTGATGAAACAATGAAAACAGTTTGAAATTCAAGCAACAACTTAATCTAGTGCTAGAAATTAGATTAAAAAAACTACTTTTAATATACAGACAAATTTACACGAGTAACGAAATTTACAAGATTTTACAACTGCTATCATTAAAAATGATTGTTTAAATTTTGAATTGGTATAAAATTCATTTTTGTTCAATAATATTATCGAATTTTGCGATAGACATCAAAATTAACGCTAACTTAATTCTTCATTAATTAAGATTAAAATTTCAAAAGGAAAAATAACACTTCAAGATTACATATTTACCTTATTTTCGTGACATTTTAATTCATTTTTAACTTATGTACATATTTGCTTTCTAAGATAAATACATACCAAATGTAGTAACGGTAGATCAAACAGTCTAGCCTATAGAGCGCCAACATATACAGAGACACATGAATATATTCACCTTTACTATTAAGGTGAATGAATTTTACCTAATTTAAAGGATAATATCTTTTAGCTATATCATTTGGAAAATTGTTAATCAAGTTTTGTAATAAACAAAATTGCTATGAAAACATGAAAGAAAAATTTGAAAATATTTTATGACAAAAAAGTTTACTTGAGTAAGATAAAGATTTAGAAAAAATAAATTAACTTTGCTTGATTTAAAGGAGAGCTATTTAAGTTATAACTTTTGGAAAACTGTTAATGAAGTTTTGAAATTGCTTTGAAAAGGGTAATTCTATAAAAATTGGAGAGAAAAATTTTAGACAGTTTTATGGTAAAAAAACAATAAAATTAAAATGTCTGATGACTGAATGAAATTCTCTTGATTAAAAGGAGAACCATTTCAACTTTGTTATTTCGAAAATTGTTTACAAAACTTCGAAATATGGCAAATAATCATGTTCTGCAGTAGACCAGGTCACATGAATTAGATAAAAAATTTTGGAAAATTATTATTTGTCGCCAGATTTAATAGAAATTCACTTCAGCTCTGAGAAAACGACTGCTTATAAAGCTAATAAACAAAAATTGTTGAGAAAACTAAAGAGAGACTCTTGGAAAAATATTCTGTGAGAAAAAACGTTAGTTGAATTAGAATACGGTTTTTTCGGGGAGAAAGATTACTAAAAGGGGGATGGTTAGTGTCCCTCTTTTAGTCGATTTATATCTACTATTTAGCACTTGCACCGTTATAAGAATTCTGGATCTAGAAGTGTAAGATACGAAATCATCAATCTGGGTGGGCAATAGGGAAATGAAGAGAAATAGTGTTTTTAAACGAATATTTAAAAAAATTAATATAATCGTATTATAATAATATACCGAACTAAATAAATAATACAAACTATAATAGTAAAGACAAATTCTTGAAAGTGCATCTGTTAGCTAATCATGAGTTTTCAAAATAAATCCTAATGTCAGTAGAAATTATTTATTTGAAGTTTATTTGCAGTTGCATGCTATTGAATAATTCATTCTTATTGGTGTACATAATATTTGTTATGTTAATTTTTCTTCAAAGAAATGTAAAGCAGGTTACTCTAAATGCGTCTGACTTTATAAATACTTGCAAGCTGAAGATCGCTTAATAGATCGATTATTTGATTTCCAAATCTTATTACATTAGTTGTTAAGAATATGATTGGACCAAACCATAAATGCAAATAAAATGAGCTAGGCATCATATTTAAAAACCATTGAAATTGAATTTATTGCTGCTACATAGAAAAAGGCAATAAAACTATTGTTCCTCAGCGGATTCGAAAGAAAACATGTTTTCCATTACAATTTGATTACATTACATTTAGTAAAATATTTAGTTGAAATTTGATTCAATCTACTTTTCTTTTGATCTCTTCATATATTGAAACTAGATTACTAGTCAGCAATCAAACTGTATCGAACTCAGTAATAGTTAAGCGAATAATAACATAAAGAAGAGCTAAAAGAGCTTTCGATAAAATTATTATCAAGAGATTATGAATTAGATGTTAAACAAAATTCACATATGACTTTTAAAACTTTTAGATCACGATATCAATTAGTTAATGAAACCTAATATGAGCAACAATAGAAATCTGACATATCTTACGTGAAAAAACAATATTATATAATACAGTGAAACAATATTCCATAATATTAAAAAAGTCTTACATTTTTCAATATATCAATACCAAAAAAATATTATTTTCATAAATTTTACAATATTTTATAATAAGAAATATTATTTAAAGTGTTGAGGAAAGACTAAAACAGTAATCATGCGATCAACTCGAAGGAATCGATATATTATATCACAATAAATGAAAGAACTAGATACGTTATCACACAATAAATAGAGAGGAAGGAAATCATTTTCCTATTCTTTTACTAAAACCACATTCCCACAAATATATTTGCCTTACATCATAACTAATGTGAAAAACAATATTGTGTAATACAGCGAAAAAATATTCCACATTAAAAATGTCTCACATTTTACAATATTTCAACACTAGAAAAAATATTGTTTTCACAAATTTTACATTAATTCATAATCAGAAATACTATTTAAGTGCCTAGGAAAGACTAAAATATTAATCATACGATGAACTCGAAGAAACTGGAGATATTATCTCATAATAAATAGAAAAATGGGAAATCACTTTACTATTCCTTGACCAAAACCATGATTTCATAAATATACTTGTGGCCCATCATAACTTATGTGAAAAACAGTATTGTGTAATATAGAGAAACAATATTCCACAATATTAAAAAATATCTTACATTTTACATTGTTTCAAAACTAGAAAAATATTTTCATAATTTTTACAATATATCATGTTATAAAATATTACTTAAATGATGAGGAAAGACTAAACTAATAATCATACGATCAACTCGAAGGAACTAAATATGTTATCTCACAATAAATAGAAGGGAGGGAAATCATTTCCCTTTTCCTTTACCAAAACTATGATTTCATAAATATACTTGCGTTCTATCAAATCGCAATATAAAGATTAAACCTACCGGGAACTTAAAAGAACTTCCATCTTACAGTTAAAAGATAATCTAAAATGATCTTTCTAAACCTCTAGGACAAAACTAAAAAGGATAGAAACCTTCATTCACCACTTATTATTTAACAGAAGCTCTAATCTATGAGGTTGGTCTATTTTCTATTAAATCTAGATAGAAACCCTCAATTACTTTCATGAATATTCCACCGAGGAAGGAAATAAAAAAGGGAAGGAACTGCTGGGGTTGCAGTAATTTCTGCGTAAATTGTATTCCAATTCTTGAGGCGTACTTCGGCACCGAGCACGAAATGCAATTTACGAATTCATCCGCTTATCAAGATGGCGAATTTAAATTGAATTTATTGCTGGAGGTCTGAATCGAATCAGAAAATACGTCCGTAAGATATGGGGAATGAAACAAAAGCGATTGGTAATGTAGATCATGTTCTGGAGCTTTAAGATAATTTGTAAGCTTACAAAACTGTTAAAGGTTAGTTTATTAGGAACTGCTCTAACCATAATCGGATAAAATAAAATGCATCACACGTCGGTGAACTTGATATAGTGGAAAAGATGTTTTCGTTAAAATGAAACTAAATCGCAGCAAAATACATGGGGCTATGTATCAACAGACGTATACTATTTTCTCGGTTAACTAGTAATGATTAACCATCTAAAATAAATTCTTTGGGAGAAACTTTCGGGAACTACAATGAATCTTGTCAAGATATTTGAGTATATATTTCGCTTCGTGAATGGTTACAATTCTTATCGTCAACTAATAATAATAATTCATTTGATGCTTGTTAATTATATATCAGTAAATTAAACATCGTGTTACGCGAGTTTTGTTAAAAAACAAATGCGATGGAACGTACAAAATTATTACAAATGAATACCCCTATTTTTAATGACTACATTTACAAATCGATACCTAGCTAACCTTATAAATGATATTGCAAAGCTATAAATGTTATAAATTCTAAAATATTCAATGTGAGTGCTGAAAAAATATGTTAGTCTAACTTTAATCTAATTAAGAAACTCACAGTTAATTTTCTAATTCGCTTTCTAATAAGGCATTAAAAATTATTTCGTAAAATTAGCTTAAATCATGAGATGTTCAATCTGATTACCGCCAAAGACTGTAAATTTGATTTCAGTTTGATTGAAATGACATACAAGATAGTAATCAAACTCATTTTTCAAACCGTTCAAATATTACGGGTCACATGGATGCAGTTATTCCTTTTTTAAATTAATCAACGTTCTCCCATAGAATTGAAAAATAAGTTTGATTTTTTTATACATCAAAACAGAAAAGAAAACACAGGGGCTTATATGAAAGCCGGTTGATATAAGCCAACACACACACACACACACACACACACACACACACACACACACACACATATATATATAACATAGCTCAAAGGCAAGACAATGACGAAGAACCTAGTCAAGGTACTATACTACTTATCTATCGAATGTAACACATGTTTGCAGTATATTAAAGTTCAATAAAAAAACCCATCTATGACAGACCAATCCAACGAAAGTTATCTATTAATTAGTACTTAAGAATTTCTGGTAATACAGGCTTAATGAAAAAATAATAAGCCGAAATCTTTGTCGTTGGATGTAAAAACTGAAACTCCCGATGTTGCACCTCAAAATAATTTTTAGAAAGCCGACTTTTTTTTAGAATGTTCATATACAGGGTGTTTCAGTGAACCGTTTCAGAACTTCTAAGAGGGGTAGGGTACATCTTGACAACTCGAAATCAAGACATGATAAGTTGGGTGACCGAGCAGGCCAAAGCACGGGACCCCCACATCCGATCCACCGTTGACCCGACTTATCATGTCTTGATTTTTATTTCTGAGGTCATATGAAATCGCTAGTTTATGACACCCCTGTTGACACTACTGAGGAGCTCGTTGCAAGAATCGCAGTAGCTGCCGGAGAGATTCGAGTTATGCCTGGAGTATTCTAGAATGTTCGGATGTCCATGCGTCGGAGATGTGAGGCGTGCATTGTAGCTCGTGGAAGAAACTTCCAACACTTACTTTAATCCATGCACCTTTTGCTTCTTTTCATGTATTATTAAAACGATTTCTCATTTACGGTCTCTTTTCCTTATGGTACTTCTGTGTGCAACACCGCTTCAGGAAAGTATTTCCGACCCCACATTGCTATATGATTTCGAGTTGTCAGGATGTACCCTACCCCTCTTAGAAGTTCTGAAACGGTTCACTGAAACACTCTGTATATCTTTTCAAAAATGAGGTATTATTTTATAATCACCTGGTAAATTTTATTAAAAAGATTTCTAAGTTGATTTTTCATTCTCTTTTTGCTAGTTTTTTTTTAAAACGTCCATTTCTTGAATACAACCAGGGGCTTGTCTTTTCTATTCTTTTGGGTCATTTAGATGTTTAAATAATTGATTTTCTAGTAGAAACATGAATAGAATACCAATCTCTTAAATAGTATTGAACTGATCCATTCTTGAAAGTATAATTTTTTCCAGACTATTCAACAGGGATTTAAGACGTTACTAATAAAAAAATTCACAAATAAAAGGTGGCAGTCAAAAGTGAGCTTTATCTTCTCCCATAAGCATATAGCAATCGAATTTCTTTCTCCAGTGGTATCCATGTAAATGTTTCATAAGCACAGAAAATTTGATGTGTTTCGTTATCTAATCTCCTTATCTAATTGTTAAAACTCTGCAATTTTTTCTGTAATCAAATTAATCTTTTTTTTACAAATGGCGGAAAGACTGCATTAGCTCAACTTTTGCAATGTGAAAACATTTAACTGTGATGTTCGGAATTTCCGAGAAATATTGCTTGGCTATCCAGAGGAACATAATCAAATTATCCAATTCGTTAGAGTAAAGAGTTTGCATTTTACCAAGTATTTCGAGTCAAACCAGTGGAGGAGGTCTCCCTGAAATCTTATCACATGCTCTCTAATAAATGTACTTGTTTATTATTAATTGCATTGGCAAACAATCGACACAAAAGAATTTGTGAGTGATTAATTGCAGAGATAATGCCCAAGTACCAGTAAATAAGTTGCTTATTTATTTAAAACAAATTGTCATAAATAGAAGACTATTTAAACGATGAAAGTTTAAAATTATAAAAAGCTCTAAAATTTAAAAAAAATGGCTCATTTTTAATAATTTCTATTTTAAATTTATTCTAGAAAACTTGTCATTCATAAATGTTTGCTAACTTTTAAAATAGTTGCCACGAACCGAGTGGTAATTATTTTCTTTATATTCGGTATTGTATGCATTTGAAGTCGTATAACAGATGATTATTTTCTTTTTTACTTTCTTCTATACGTAGTACAAAGAAATGATTGCAATCGTAAAAAAAAAAGAAAAAAAAGGGGACTCGAGATTTTGATGATTCTCCGCATTTTAAAACGTCCTGAGGTCAAAAGAATTTTTTTTGGAGGGGGGATATCTTTGTATCTATCTGTCTGTGTTAAATATAACTCAAATATTCTTTAAACTAGAGGGATGAACTTCACCATACTTTTTTTATACTAAATTTGTAGATTTCTATCAAATCCATTTAGAGGAAATCTGTCTGTCCGGCTTTTCGAATAGAAGTTAACACAATAACTACAAAACAAAGAGAGCTAGATAGATAAGATTCGGTTACAGATAAATAGATATCTAGATAGATTTAATACCTTTAGTCTAGACAACTTTAAAATTTTGAACCAAATCCAATTAAGGGTTGACTATCTGTCGGTCTGTACCTTTAGACTTATGCAAACGCGATAACTCAAAAACGCAGTGATTTAAATATATAAAATTTGGCATGTGATTTTGCAACTACACGTGTAGTTTTGTGTCAGCTTTTTGTTTCAATCGCTTGGGTAAAAAGCGTCTAAAATATAAATTCAATTTTCGGATACTATTTATCGCATACCGGGATTCATCACCAAAAAATTGCCACTATATTATACGCCAATATAGATTTAGGATAGATGTCACGAGCGCCACTATAGATTTAGTAAGAATGCTAAATTTACTATAAAGGTTAATATTTTATACTACTGTACGCCAATGCAGTGCAAAATTGTTCTTTGAGATAACACATTTATTAGAGTTTGCGAGAACGTTTTGGGAAGACCACTGCCACTGGTTTAGTACAGAGTTAAGAACGAAGATGTTAATGTATTAATCACTCTGCTTATAAATCTATAATATAAATAAATACGTAGAAAATCGTGATTCAGTTTAAAAATCTGACAATGATAAACTAATTAAACCCAATCCATTTTCCCGCTACTTTGAAATTGTACTGCACGCTTTGCGATATTGGACAAACAGCAACAACAACATCTTATGCAATAATAACGCAAGTCAGGGAAGAAAGGATCTCCGCTCACGAATTCCCAATAGACAAAGCAACACCCTCGCTCCGGGACAGTTGGAAATTATAAACCCCTCCCTCGCACACCAGACACGAAATTCTCCATTTTCCAAATCCAGCAGTTCTGTGAAAAGCTTAAATTCGCGTTAATTCCCGTTAATTAGATTTCGGCCCAGACAATTCGTAGTCGGATCCATTCTAAATTACTCCTAGCAGATTACCTACACAGGCAAAATAAATTAACCTCGCCGCTTCTGCTGTAGTTAGTTAATTTATTGTTTAAACCAGATGATTCTTGCACTCCACTTCGTTATGACGCACCAGAAGGAGAAGGAGTTGTTTTCAAAGAATAATTTTCGCTCTGTTTCGTTCTTCCCGTGTATTCCACCTGAGGTTGAGGGGGCTCAATAAATTCAGGTTGATAGAAATCTAATTAATGAAGTGCCAGCAAATGCGAGGAATGCAATAACTTTAATTTATAGGTGGTTTTCAAGCCAGATATGATCGCACTAAAACATTCTTTCCTGGCCTGGTAAAAATGGGCCATGAGATTGATTTTGCCTCCCAGGTTTTTCGGCATTCCTTCTGTTCTTGATGATTATTTTCACTCGTATGACATGCTGGGGAGGTATTCATAAAGAAAAAAAATGGTGGCTAGTGTGAACTGAAGAAAAGCTGCGCTGATCGAAATTTATCATAATAAGCAAGCCCTCCAATCATTGTCATTGAGCTTGTAAGAAAAATATCATGTTGATAGTTTTATTTTTGTTGAAAAATGGTTTCATAATCACTAGTAATTTCAAAGAGGGTATTGATCTCATACTATAAGAAATAGCATAATGGAGGCGGTGAAAAATGTGTTTAAATAATCTGCATGGTATAGAAACAGATTAACTGATTTTTATAACTTTTTAGAAATCAAATATGGATAATGTGTGCTGAAGAAAAGATACTGAACAGAGTCATCGTTGAGATGAAAAATGTTAGCTGAGCTGTTTTTACCAAAGATGGTTTCATAATATATTAATATTTTCTAAGGATGGTGGATTTCTCTAGCGATCATAAAAGAGAGCATACGATCACCATGTAACACATTATTAGCGCGTTTTTAAACCCAAACAGAATGATAGTGAGAGAAAAAAAATCATGAAAGATAGCAGGCAATCTTTATAACTCTAATGGCCTACCTGTCCCCCTTCCCTCCATTAGCAAATAATGCCCGCGTAGTCAGTTTGTATTTCCACAATTTACAAACCTATTATTGGTGAAGTATGTTGATTAAATTTTTAACATTTATTATATTGTCGTTCAAATTTTGTAATTTGAAATATATCGAATTTTGTCATTTGAAAATACACTACGTTTGTATATTTTCAATATTTAACGACTTCCAAGTCTCAATATCCAAATCTCACAAAATTGAAAACTAAAAAAAGGACAAGTCTTTAAACCAGCAGGAGTGATCGCAAAATTTTTAAGCTTTATAATAAAAGTATTCTTTTTCTCCCACGTGTAGAGTTTTTGACCTCGAGTAAGATCATCAATGCCCTTGACGGCATTGATGGAACATCAATACGAATAAAATAGTGATCTGTGGTGTCAATTAAGCAGTTTTACTGAATATACAGTATGATCCTTGTTGATAGTTTTTTGGCGATTAATTATTTGTATTTAACTCTAGGTACCAGAGAATCGAATTGGTGTATTAGATTGTTTCAACGGGTTGAAACCAAAATATAACGCAGATTTGCAAATGTAGTCACAAAATCAAATATCAAATTTTATGTATTTAAGTCATTGCGATTTTAAGTTAGAGCGTTTACATACTAGTTAAGATACAGATCAACAAACGGTCAACCTTATGACGAATTTAGTTCGAAATTTGATATTTTACATGCTTAACTTGTGTACTAAATTATATTTGCTTAGCTCAAATTATATTTACTTGGCTCAGAATTTTATAAGAATCTACAAATCTAGTGCAACAACAATATATTAAATTTCACCAGTCTGTCTCAAAGATTATTTGAATTATTTTTGTCACAGACAGACATAATGAAAGAAAAAAAAACGTGCTTTTGAGTTTGGGAAGATCTAAAAATGAAGCTTCTTTAAAATCTCTATTCCGAATTTTTGTATGATTACAGTATTTTCTCTATACGCTGTTACTTGAAAATAAAAAAGTGCAGAATTTTTATAGTATAAGTGAAATATTTTACTAGGTTATGATTCACGCTATTAGTACTATTAGTTACTGACGGCATTTTATAAAAAACATTACGCTTTTGCATGATAGAAATTATAATGATTGTATAAACATAGTATTGTAATATTATGATGATTGTATTAAATGAAATACCCCCCCCCTTCACTATTCACTCCTTATCTATTGAATAATTCCCAAGATTTGTATATATTTTATTATTCTTTATAAAGTCTGTAAAGAAATTTTATGGGCACACGACATTAAAAGGTATAATACAAGAATTGCATTCCTTGCACTACTAAGGATTTGATGATTTTCTTTCTCCATCAGTGATGAAAATAATTCCAAAAATTTTAAACATCAATATACAGTTTTTTTTCTCATAGATTTACAAATTACTGGATGTTAAAATGGCAAGTAAATTTAAATAAATATATATTGAAGTGATATTTTCATTATTTTCTTCTTGTGCTTCTATGGTTCCTCCCGTCAAGATCTTCAAAAAAAAAATGAAACAAGTGATGCAACACAACGTGTCGTCGGTGTTAAAAATGATAATAAAAAGAACTGTTCTAAATCTGTAATATTGCTTCCTCGTGAACTTAATCTCATATAAAGCAAGCGATTTATTTTTGTCAGAGACAGACATAATGTCAAAAAGTGTGCTTTTGTACTTGAGAAGGTCTAAAACATGAAGTCTTGTTAAGATATCATTTTTGTTTGTACTTCGTATACTTGAAAAAAAAAAGGCAAAATGTTTGTTGTAAGGGTGCAAATCTTTCACAAGTTTATTCCAATTAGTTTTAAATACACTGGTGTGCAAAACTTAAGCAACAGGTATGTTTTTTGCCATAACTTCACGAGAAATCATCTGAGAGACATGAAATTCAGAAATGAGATACAGCATTTTGTTCTGAAAGAATGACGAAAGCAAAGTTGCGCAGAAATGAATACAATGCATACAGTGTGGAATCAAACAGAAAAAGGCTTTATTGAACTCATAGTATCGTTACACATGATTGTCTGTCCAAGAGGAAGAACAGCAAGCAGATGTTCCATAGTATGGGATATGCCCTCCCCTTACTGCAATGATTGCTTCGCACCGTCTCAACATACTCAGCACCAGATTGTCCAACAGTTTTTGAGGTAAGAGTGCCCATTCCTCAATCAGCATCTGTTTAAGTTGTCGGGTGTTCCCAGGAGGATGAAATCGTGCCGCAAGGCGTCTCCCCAAAGCATCCCACATATGTTCTATCGGACTTAAATCAGGGGAGCACGCCGGCCAATTCATTCGAGTGATATCTTCACTTTCCAGGAGCTCCTCAACAGCATGAGTCCTGTGTGGCCGTGCATTGTCATCCATAAAAACGAAGTCTGATCCAATGGAACTTCGGAACAGATGCACATGGGGACATGGGGAAGGATCACCTCCTGACAATAGCGATCTCCAGTTACAGAACCTCTGTCGAAAACGTGGAGCTCAGTCCGCCCATTCATCATAATGCCTCCACAGACGACAACTCCAGGACCACCGAAACGGTCTCTTTCCGTGATGTTACTGGGATGAAACCGTGTCCCGACCTCTCTCCAAATCAACTGGCGTTAGGAATCGCTTGTGGCACTAAAACGACTCTCATCTGTAAAGAGGACACGACTCCATTGAAGAGATGTCCAGTTTTTGTGCTCCCTGTACCACTCTAAACGGTGTCGCCGGTGGGAAACTGTCAAAGGGATGCAGCGCTCAGGACGGCGGGCGAATAGGCCACCTTTGTGAAGACGTCTGGACACAGAAAAACGCGTCGCCCCGTTGCTGCACACAGTTGCTGAGCAATGGCGCTTGCTGACTGGTTTCGGGTTCTTTTCGCCTGCAGGACGATATATCGGTCATTCACTGCAGTTGTTTTCCTGGGACGGCCACCACCAACCTTTCTCACAGCTGTACCTGTGGTTTGGAAGGCTTTCCACGCGCGCGAAACGACACTTTTGTTGATTCCGAATTCTTCAGCTACACTGGTCACACTACGCCTCTCCTCCAGCTTTCCGATCATTCTTCCACTTGTGAAATCGTCCAGGTGATTTCTGCTAGCCATATTTCACGAATTAACTCACGTGCACTTGCAACTTGCAGGGAATGTCTTTAATTGCGTCTCCGTCCTTCCTTTTATTGTAGTGTTGAGCTGCACGCGCCTTCCGCACGTGTTTTGCGTACGGTCACGTCGCCTGTGACGTTTTGTTCCTGATATTAACATACGCATGACCTTTCTCTTCAATTACGTGTTCATTGTACTGATCGCAAGAACTCCTTTTCTGCAATTTCATGGCTATCTGCTTAAAATTTGCATTGTTGCTTAAGTTTTGCACACCAGTGTATTATATGTCGGAAAGAGATACAGATTTTAGATATTTTTAATGAATGTCAGGTTAATTACCACAGCGTTGAATGACGCTACTTTTTAGAACTTTAATTTTGTCTCCAAAGTTTATGAATTTAGTATTTGAGATCTGTAGTTTCTTCCCGAATATTCATTATCCTGTAGCAGAGAATAATCAGTCGAAGGAATTCTTTCTTCACTGTGTCTATGTGTATGGTGTCTGTTTCCGAGCTTATTAGATTTAACGATTTACACTCAGAGACGATTTCCATTACAATATCAACTTTTACATCACTGATACAAAGCGTAACAGTCCAGGAATATCTAGGTTTTGTTTTGTGTACACTGGATTTACATTATAAATAATTATTGTGATGACAAACATTTGCAACTTACTTGACACTGATACTCAGCTTCGTCGTCCATCTGTACATTATGAATTCGGAGGTTGTATATACCTTTTGACGCATCTACAATCATGCTATATCGTACGTAACCAGGGATGGCTGCGTCAAAACCTAAAAAATAATACATAACAAATCAATTAATTTTCATATTTTTTTTCAATTAAAAAAACAACAAGAGAAAATTCTGATTCAGGTTTTAATTGAGGTTCAAACTGAAATTATTCTTCAAATAATTTAATGAATAGTTTCTAAAATAAAAATATAGTTTCGGTCAGGTTTAGTTAGATAAGTATTGTTTTCTGTTATTACTATTATACTAGTTTGTTTATTCAAGATAGTTATTATTTCTCTTGGAATTTAGTACATTTGAGTTACTTATTTAGATATGCATCCTTGTGAAAAATACCTTTCCCGCTCGATTTTATTTGATTTCGATAATACTAGTCCCATTTTTAAAAAAAAGGATAATGAAACGTTTTGCTCTTCAGATAGAAAAAGAGAAGCTATAAAAAAATTCTCTGTTCGAAAGGTAGAATTTTTTTTTTTTAAGTGAACGGATATTCATGCAATTTAATATGACTAACTGTGCACTTTTTCTTTTGAGATGAAGAGAAAAAAAAGATGTTGAAGCAGAAAAAATATGAAATATAAAAAAATAAATTTATAAGAAAAAGTTTACACATATAGATAATGTTTCTAGATGTTTATTTTTTAATTCTATCAATAGAAAACACACGGAGAAAAAAATATGAAAATTTTAATATAAAAATTATTTATAGTAAAGAGAAAGCATGGGGAATATAATTTAACAAAAACACAGGAATAAAATGCTGACTCGTCTAGTTATTCTTAAAAGAGTTTCAAATTTCTCAATCGGATTATAATTTTTTAATGGATGATTTTTTGCCCTTTGGGAAAACGATTTAATCAGTTATTCGCTACTACATTAAAACAAAGAAAATTAATCTAAATTGAACATAATAAACATAAATTAAGCACATGTATTACAAAAGTAAGGCTTAATGCTAAAATCAAAAATCAGATACACATGCTAGCAACCATACATGAAAAGCAAACATTTCCTTCATTAGACGACAAAGCAAACATTTGCATGTTTTGAAATAATAATAATAATAATAAAAAGTGAAAACGATTCTTGTCAAAACACAAATTCCGAACCAAAATATTTAAAATGCTTTCGTTGAAAGAACAGAAATTTCTGTAAACTGGCAGAATTTTGCTTCTTAAAAGCCAGTCTTTTCATTGGATCCTTATTTTTCTACGTCATTTTCCCCTCAATCCGTCACAAAAATTCAAGATCTCAGCTCGTTTTCTTTATTTTCTTCATTCCCACCATCTTGCTTTTTATTCTTTTTTCTTCCTTCTACACAGCTTCAGCAGTTCTCTAATTGGTTTAGCAATTCGTAATCCTAGCGACTGTTTGAGGAAAAAAGAAAGTATAAAAAAATCTACGAAGAAAGAGCAGAGAATGATCCTGGAATATATTCTTTAAAATTGTTGAAACGTATAAATTTCTCGAGGAAAAAAAAGTGCTGATTTTTGACTTTGCATGTGATTTTATACGCGTCGTCAACCCTTTTCAAGACATGTTCTTTCAACACCCGCTTCTTTTTCTGCAGAACATTTTTTAAATGAGAATAGAATGTATGAGTCACAGATGGTGCTTAATGCAGCTTTGGTACATTAAACATGTATCAATAACTTCAAATTCGAATTTTTATTTTTGTATAACCAACTACATACCTGAATACAATTTTTTTCATTCGATTTAAATAGGATTTTTAAAAATTCTAAGAATTTTCTTCTTTTCTTTCATTCAACAGAGATAAAAGAAATTCGTAAAATTGGATGAATAAATTAGGGAAATGTATTTTATGTTGAAAACATATTCAGTAGAAGAACTCTGAAAACATCTATTGTGAATGCTTTCCGTTTTATTTTCAAATATACAATGCGCATAAGAGAAAATATTGAAAAATTCGACCTTGCGAGTTTTCTGTATATTTCAGAAAATACAATTTTGGAATTATGTCTGTCTCTATGTTTGTCTATGAACACGATAACTCAAAGTTGCTTTTAGCTAGAGGGATAAAATTTGGTGTGCTACTAATAGTGTAGATTTCTGTCAAATTTCCAACGAAATTCTTCAACAGGAAGCATATCTACCTGTATGTATGAATAGAAGTAAACACGGTAATTACAAAACAAAATACTCAATCAATAATATTTGAGACGCAGTTTTAGAATATAAATTATAGATCTATATTAAATTTACACTAAATCTCTCAAATGGTTGACAGCACGCCATTCTGTACATTCGAATGTATGTAAAGCGAATGCAATGAATCAAAAATACATTTACTTAATAGATGGAATTTGTTATGCGATCTTAATTCTAAAATTATAGTTCGAATCAAATTTTCTTTTCAATCGATCAAAAGGAAGGCTTTGAAAATGCATCTTCGGGTACCTTCCTTACTGTAAAGTGTGTCCCAAAATTCATGCAAGATTTGAATTTGCTACCATTCAAGCAATAAAGTGTTGGCAACCCTGTTAAAAAACACATTTGACAGCTGATAGTTTAGGGTTTGTAAAAAATGGAGCGTTTCACGATAGACCAACGTATTTTCATTGTTGAGTAATATTTAAAAAATAATGAAAGTCTGGCGGTGACAGTTTAAAATTTGAGAATTGGCCATCTAGATTGTGTGATTTAACACCATTGCATTTTTTAATGGGAATATTTGAAGTAAAAGATCTAACCTAACAAATCCACAAGCACGCGTGCATTGAAGGAGGAAATTCAATGCTGCACCAACGAAATTCAGCTACATTTATGCAAAATGGTCATGAAAAAATACGACAAAAGAATTTGCTGGCGTATGTGCCAGCCAAGCCTTTGAGGCAATTTTTCCTATGTTTTATTCCATACATAGCCTTATCCTGTGTGCTTTATAATTGAATAAAAATATAACAATTTAAAGAATTTTTTTTATTTAATGCTTGCGTTAACATGTTATTATATCGTCCAACGCTCCATTTTTACTAACCCTAAGCTATCAGCTGCCAAATGGATTTTTAATAGAGTTACCAACATTTTACTGCACGAATGGAGGCAAATTCAAATCTTGAGTTAATTTTGGGACACCCTTTATTTGAGACAGAGTTTTCGAATATGAATTTTAGATCTAGCTAAAAGGCTGAACTAAATCTATCAAATGGTTTACTGCATGTCGGCCTGTACAATCGAATGTATATAAAATGACAATTCAGAAATACAATGACTTAATAAATGGAATATGTTATGTGATCTTATTCCCAAAATTGTAATTCTGATTCAAATTTTTGTTTTTATCGATAAAAAGGAAGATGGTGAAAATGCAACTTCGGATCTCTTCTGTATGATACAAACCATAAAATGTTCATATGTGAACCTTGTCATTCTAAGTCAGGATCAGGAAAGGAAGGGAATACTTCATTTGTCATCTTTCGCGCCTTCCTTAGTCTTCGCTGTCGATGGAATAAATCTCTGATTACTCGTGGCGTTCACGGTTTTGTTAAAAGTACAGAATTTTCATATGTGGAATAACACTCTTATTACGAATTATGAAAGACAGTTTTTGAGAAACTACCCCTGGTTTATAATATCATTGTCCAGTTTCAATAACATTAAGTCTCAAATGTCAAATCACATGTATATGTATGTTAGTCTGTTTCTGTTTCTTTCATATTCATATTCATGTTTGCAGTTCTTATCTTCAAACGTTTGGATAAGAAACAAAGTATAAGGATTCAATAAGTACTTCTAAGCGAGTTTTCTTAATACTTTCAAAGAATTTTAATTTTATAGTTTATATTTCTTTCCGAATTAAAAAAACATTAGAATAATTCAATATAGATGTCATTTGTGATGCATCTTTCAATACATGCAAACGCAATTAACATTTTTCCAATTCCAAATGACATATCAAATCATTGTATTCAATTTTCAAATTTGCTTTATGAAGCAAATTTATATACAAATGAAGCAGTTTTTTTTTTGTAATCTACATTTAAATATAATAAAGCAATTCTCATATGTCCTCCAAGCGACTCATGTTAAATGGAGTATAAAGGAGAAAGCGAAACTTTACAAAATAGCATTGATTATTATAAATATAATGATACTAATTCAATTTTTTAATATAATTATTCTATATTTTTCCATTTGCTAAAATATGCTTACATACTACAGAATACAATAATTATAGTTTAAAATTAAACATCTGTCAGAAAAGTGACAAAAACCATACCTTATTATATATTATCTTGAATATTAATTACATTATTTCTCATTTTATACGATTTATGTACTTAAAGATAGATTTTTAATTAAAATAATTTATTATTATTACTATTGAAATATTGCATATTACTATTATTACATACAATATTTTGAATTGAAGCACATTTTTATAGTAATGTTTGATAAACAAAATAGTTTCGATGTTTCTCAAAATGAGTTCATAACGGCTTTAAAGGAAAGAAAAATAGCCTATAATCGAGGTTTTGTGTCATACAAACAAAATATTTTATCACTACAATAATTACGAACTATGATGAAATGACATATAAATCGCTCTTTATTGTTTTACTTTCGGGTCAAATCGAAACATTATAAGGTACATAAAAACAATTAAATTAAACACGAATTCGCATCACTAAAAATTTTGTAAAGTATGTCTCAAATAGCGAAAGTCAGTTACCAAAAAAAACACTGATTTTTTTTAAATAATCAGTTGCACAAGGCACAACGTGACATGAAAACTCTCATGTGATTATCAAATTTAATGAAAAATATAATACCAATTTCCAATATTAGAAAGAAAATGAATAGCGAATTGATAGATTATCAATCAAATCACTAATATCACTTCAAAAATCGAATCGTTAATATTTAACAAAATGAAAACAATGACACATCAAACACAAAGTTACAAGGAAGGAATAAAACTTCCTTTCATTTCTTATATTACTTAGTAAACTGATGGAAGATTTCGCCATTTTATCTACAAGACAATTTAAAAACTGTATGTATAAACCCTTATATATCTTATAGAAACTTGATAGAGTTCAGATTATAAATTTGTCATAGTTCCATTCCACACATTAATTCTTTTTAGTAAAGTTCCGAAGTATTATTTTTATCTAGAGTTATTTAAAATTATTTACGATTTAAAAAAAAATCGTTTCTAATGAAAGGAAGTGGCCAAAAAATTAAACATGAAAATTTTTTACAGAGGCAATCATGTTCCAAGACTACCGAATTTCTAATGATTTTATTTTTCAAAGAATCCCCCCCCCCTTAAAAAATTGCCAAGTTGCCAAATATAAAGACTGCAAAATTTTAAATGGAAAAAATATACAGAAGAATAAAAATATAAAAATTATTTAATAATCCTGCGTGAATTCCTGATGGCCATAAAAAATTAATTTATTTGCTATAATTGATATAAGGCTTAAATAGTCGAATTTCTTCTAAATTTAAACTATATTTCTTCTACATCATTGACGGTCGACTTGCTGGCATAATGATTGGCTATAGTCAATTATGCTGGCATCAATGGCTATAGTCTATTTACATGAACAGTTTACAAGCAGTAACTCTAATTTGATTTGATTTGTTTGATATTTTTAAAAGAAAAGGAAAAATGAAGTAACAACTTAAAACAAAAAAAAAATGATAACATATGAAGATGATTGATTTCTTTTTTATTTCCTCAAACAATTGAAAAATCCAACTACATGAGAGTGAAATGCATCCAAATTTTTTTAGGAATAATTAATTAATTTTCAGTACATTTTGCCGCAATTATGATGAGATATAAATATGAAAGGGTCTTTGGTAATGAATTTAAACTTTTCTACTCAAAAATTGCACTCAAATCTATTTTATAATAAAAATAGTAGAACACCAGAAATAATACACAAATAATCGTTTGCGTGAATATTATTTATAATAAATTTGTTGTTTATTTTTGTTTGCTTTTATTTGATGATATAAAACATTTAAAATGAACTGGATATAATTTTATTTATAATAACCTACAGATATGTTTATTATTATTCACTGTTGATCAAATAACATTGACAGTGCAAGAAAAATTGAGCTGTTCCTTTTTATTAAATTTTCATGAAATATGCACATTTGCTTTAATATCCAAAACACACTTCTGCAGATTTTGAAACAATTCCAGAAGGGAAAACAATTCTTGTCTAAACTTGGACCCAAATCGAAATATTTCTGCTGAAAGAATAGAAATTTTTAGAAACAAGCAGAATTCCACTTCTTAACTACCAGTCTTTCCATTCGACTCTTGTTTCCACGTCATTTTCTCCAATTTCGAAGCAAAAATTCAAGATTCTTTGATTTCTCTCTCTTTATTTTCTAGTTCCCGACATCTTGCTTTTTATTACTTCTTTTTTTTTCTTCTCCCACATAGCTTCAGCAGTTCTCTAATTGGTTTAGTGATTCGTAATCCTCGAGATTGTTTGAGGGAGAAAGAAAATATGAAAAAAAATTTATGAAACAGAAGAAGAAAAGGGAAAAGAATTTGTCCTAGAATATATTCTTTAAAATTGTTGAAACGTATAAATTTCACGAAAAAAAAGTGCTGATTTTTGACTTTGCATGTGATTTTACACGCCTCGTCAACTCTTTTAAGACGCGTTCTCCTTCTTTTTCTGTAAAATCTTTTTCTAAATTTCAATAGAGACCACGATTATTATGTGTTAGTGTCGTAGATGTTGGGCTAATGCAGCTTTGGTACATTAGGCCTGTAACTACAATTTCCGATTCCGATTTCCCCTTTTGTGTAACCATTTCGAAATTTATGACTAAATTCTTTCATTTAATGTAATATGAAATAATAAAAATATTCTTTATATTCATTATGAATAACTGGAAATCGAAAGGAGTATAATTTATTTAGAATAAAAAATCATTTTCGACATTAAATTTTTAGTTAATTTTTTATTTAATATATTTAAAGGCTTTTAATTAATCTTATATAATTTTCCTATATTAGAATTTTGTGATCGATATTCCATTAGCTTACTGAGTTATTACTAGTTAAAAATTTATTTTCATATCAATGCTAGTGAATTTGAAAAATAATAGCTCTCAAGATTAAAAGGCAGAAAATAAATAAAATAAAGTCAGCAGGAGTGGTCTCCCCAAAACTTTCTCGCATATACTGTATCTAATAAAGATGTTATCCCAGAGAAAGCCTTACATGACATTGGCGTACAATAATTAAGAAAAATTAACTTTTGGCTTGAATTTGGCATTTTTTTGGCTATCGTGTGATTCTTGGCGATTTTTTCCTGGAATGCGGTAAATAGCTTCCGAAAATAGAATTCGTGTTTTATATACGTTTTTCTCAATCGATTGAAACAAACATTTAAAGGAAAACTGAACTTGTAGTAACAAAATTTTATACTAAATTTGGTATATTTAAGTCCTTGCATCTTTGAATTATCGTGTTTACATGTTTCTGAAAGTACAAATCGACAGACAGTCAATTCCATGTTGGATTTGGCTCAAAATTCAGTAGGTGTCTAGACTATGGATGTTAATATTGTGTATCGAATTATATTTATCTACCTGCCTTCGTTTTTCAGTTATGTCGTTAAATTATATTCGAACATCCGTTCAGACTTCTACTGAGCGGATTCTGCTCAGAATTTGAAAAGCATCTACAAATTTGGTTTAATGTCCGTATACCAAATTTCACCGCTGTAGATCAAAGAGTTATGATCTATATTTGTCACAGACAGACAGATATTTTCCAAAAATGCGTTTTTCGAACTCAGGGAGGCCTTAAATAATTCAAAATGGAGATTCATCAAAATCTCCATTTTGAATTTTTTGGTGATTACTATACTTTTCTATACTAAGTATACTAGAAAGTAAAATTTCTGCTGAGGAATTGAAGCCCATCTCTACATGCCATTTCGATAAAAACGGCTTTTGAATCATAATCACTACATTTCACACCGATTTTAATCTTGTTCTTACTCTATTTTTCCTGAAAACAATATATTTTTGAATTAAAAGCTTGAGAAACAACATGTTATAGCGATAAATAGCGAAAAACAGACTTGTTACTCGAGACATAAAGCTCACGGAGAGTAATAAAACTCTCACGATAAAAAATATACAACAGGCACATTTTCACCATTTAGAATCGTAATCAAATTGTTATTTCTCTCATAACATTAAAAAATACGACGCGAAAGCCATCCACGAACATAAAATTCGACAACCTACTGATTTTTTTAAACCTGATTGAAGAGAAAAAGATCCATTAAAACGGCTTTATAGTCAATTTTCAAATTTGTTTCTGTTTCTAAAGTGTAAATTATTGGGCAAAGTGATATAATGATTCGAAAACTCACAAACTTAAGGTCTTTTTTTTTGCAGAATCTATAGTTATTTGTTTGATTTTTACTTACAAAAATCAAAATTAGTGAATTGAAGGAATTTAAATTAGAGTCATGTTTAGAATCATCAAATATGCCAAGCCAATCTATTTTTAGAAAATATAGGCGTATCCTTTAAGAGATAAAATCATATGACATTATAAGGAACGCAATTATCACAAATATTTTGTCCCCGTTAAGACTTATAATCCGGGATAACTTAAATGATAATCAATATATCAATATGAAAATGAAGTCAAATTTCTAAGGACGGTGATATCACTGGTTCCAGACTAAGTATTTCCGCAGGAAGTACATCCCATCATCAGAATGGAGTAAATTCGACCCCAACCATTATTATACTCAGTGGAGAAACAAAAATTCGCTGACTTATCCGACTGAAGCAACGAAAAGAGTTTTATTTTCTTCAAGGCAATGTAAATGTTTGTAAAATTATGCTAAGAAGTATTTGTAAAAATTGTCAAAATTCTGGGGATAATGACACAAAATCTAAATTGGTATAGTTAAAGATACATTAAAAGATTATTTTGAATCTTAAAATATGGGAAAAATTATTTAGTATATCTTTGGAGATTATCATGATAAAAACTTGGCAGCATTCCGTTTAATTTTTAATTAATTAAAATTCTAACTATCATTTAAAAAGTATCTCCCGAAATCGAACATTCTCACTCTTTAGGGTTCATTCCAAATACACAAACATATTTCAATTAATTTTTAATAAGATTTTTCATCGTCAATTTTTAATGGACTCAGTTTCAGATATTTAATAAAGGAATTTAAAGAAATTTCTTCATGCATATCTAGTCTGACAAATTTATAGAAAATCCTTGCAAATTGCTAATAAAAGTTGACTAGAATAGGGTTTCTATACTTCACATGTATAGAAAACTCTTTTAAAGAAACCAATAGCAATAAGACTTTACGAATACATAAAATAAAAGTGCAGTTATTAAAATGAAGAATACTGCGGAATTTATAAATTTATGTAAATACACGTTTTATATATATTATAAAAATATAACCCTTTCTTGTCTTATCATAACTATTTTGAAATATCAACACATTTTTTCCCCACAGCTGTGAAGAAACGGGCGAATTGCCAGCGTACAAAACAATAAACAGACAAAAAAGATTAATTTCAGTATTCAACTGTTGGCATTTTATCGTGTGACAGTTACATAGACAAACATATTTGCATAACAACAACACTTGCGTACCAATTTTGCATCTGCTTTCATTTTGATTGACATGGCAGGTGTTCATTAGCAACTGCCAAATAGCGCACAGATTCACAGAGAAAATTAATGCAAAAACTAAAATAGAAATTAGAAGATACATAAGACAGCTAAATGAAGGAAAAATACATTATTTTCAAAAAGAGGATGATTGTAAAATAAGTTAGCTTGTTCATGTAAATCTACAGCTTCGAGCAATTGCCAGAATGATAACGAAATTGCAAATATGCATTTGAAAATATGGTTTCAAAGATCTTTCAAGAACAAAAATTATTTCCAAATAGTGTTTGTGTATCAAAGGCTGATAATATTTATGTAAAATGAATGTTTTAAATGCTTTTGTAATATCAATGTTAAAATAAATTCTATTTCATTTTTCAATTCATATAGCTGCAAAGTGTCTGCTTTAAAATTACTTCAATAATATTTTTTTATTTCCGAATCATTGAACGTATACTTTATAGATAGTGAACGAAATAAATTTTGGTGAAAGCATAGTGACCTCATACTCACATATATGGCACAAGAAAATAAAGATTTCCAGAACCCATTTCACGAAAAGCCTGCCAGCATATGATCTTAAAGGATTGGTAAATGTACTGTCTTAAATGAAAAGGGAACCATAATTTGTTGTCAAAGTTTCAAAGGAGGAACCAGCCCAGAGGATGTTTTATTTGTCTAATCTTAAATCAAAATTGGGTGGTAATAATACAAAATAACTAACCTGTAATTTCTCCTTAATTTTTAAATTAAAACTCAAAAGCAAATCCTGTGGGCAAATAGAAAGACGTAAGGAAGTTTTTTCAAAGCTGGGAGCAAACTTGCTTGATTCGGTTTAAAATTAAAGCCTCCCACAAATAGCAAAACTTAAACCTATATTGTGATGTTTCTATCGATTCTATGGAATGACAGACGTTAAAGTATTTTAAAATAAAAGTTGCTTTTTTATAATGCGACAATTTTTCGCTTAATCGGAACAATCTTTCTATTTTCAGCTATTACTGGATTAAAGGGAATGAAATTCTCAACGTCACAATACCGTTTTGTCGTCTTTTGAGTAAGTTGGTTCGTCTAAAAACTCATTCAAAATTCTTTCTATTTTGTAACATCTCTCTCTCTTTATATATTACATAAAGTAATGCTTATATA